>UCOM01003030.1:0-20782 GCA_900474385.1 Ormyrus pomaceus | reverse complement strand
CGACAAGGAGGGAAGATGCTTTCTCTATTAAGAGTGAGAGAGAAACTTCGTTTATGCCTACCGTCGTAATTTTCCACGGGTGCGAACGAGACAGGCTTATGTAGAATAACCCGTCGGTTGCCATAAATCTCTATAAACAAATATATATATATATATTAATATAATCAAAGTTGCTTGTTTAATCAATTTTTATTGATTTTTCTGGATTTTTCCTGAGGGTGTTCGTTTTGCTCGGCGATTTTTGAAGGCCTCAAAATTTCAAAATTTTTTCAACAATTTTCATTATATGTTTAAACAATAATTCATCGTTATGGTTATATGTACTTATTTATTTTAATGTCTATAGAACAAAATTTTAATTGATTATATTTTTCGTTCTTGAGTCCATTTTTTATTCGTTTTTCCTTAAGGTGTACGTTTTGCCCGAACCTCCCCTAGAAGTTTATAAAAAATGCAATTAAGAACATGTGTATAATCTGCGTTGAAAGCAAGTGTAAATACAGTAATAAAAATAGAAAATCGTACAATGGGAACCACGAATATTTGTTTTATAAACGGAAAGTGCTGGTTTTAATTTTGATACCACTGTTAATTATCTCGTTTCAACATTACGTTAACTAAAGTACTGAAAATGCAATTTAAATCTCTGGCATAAAGAGTATTGGAAAATAAAATTAATCCATTTTTAAAGCAATTTTCAAACAATTGTTCCCGTATCGATTGAGAAGAAATTAAAATTTTGTAGAAAATCCTGGGTTCAGATACAATTTACTAATACATTATAAATAATTTTAGATATTCGTTTGATGCATTAAAATTAATTATTAAAATATGGAAGATTAAGTAGATAACAGATAAATGCTTCAAAATAGATTACTCGATAATGAAAAAAATTATTATTCATGAAATATGAATTGCGTTAACAAATCTATTTATTTTTAAGGCATCCAGAGGTAGTAAAACAGTTGGAAGAAGAACTTTCAAAATTGAATTCAACCGCCGTACCTCCTGGAAACCTTCCATGGGATGAAAAAGGAAATCCAAATAATTGGGGACATACGTGGAATAACTTTGGCGATTACGAAATGATATCTTCGAAATGATCTCAATAAAACCTGTCCAAAAGACTAATGTAAAAATACTAGAATAAACTTTATTAATCTTTTAATTAACTTTTAATTTATGATTTTTTAATTTTATCATTTTTTATACATTTTAGCGTTAGAAAATGCTCAATTGTTGCTCTTTTGAGGAGTACTGTCATAAATTTGTGTAGTTAAATGAAAAGCTTATTTAATTCTTAAACTATAAACAATTATTGATTTAAAAATTGTTTCAAGTTTTCGTCTCAGAATATGTTTGTTGATAAGTATACTGTGATGATCAATACAATATTTGTCTTCTTCTTTAGTGTATTTTGGCATCAGACGGAGTCTATACGGCCATCAAGAAAACTTTTTACCATATTTTTAAAAAGGAGATTGACACTTTTTAGCGTCAGAAAAATCACCTCTCTTGAAATATTGAGTGGTTTTAGCATTCAAATGCCCTTATAAAAAGTGTTCCAATTTTAACTATCAAAATGTATTTATTCAGAAATTGTACGTGGGCTGCTTGACGTTAATTGAACAAAAATTTGATTTCACGCTAAAATATTCGGTTAGCTTATCAGTAAGATGACAGCATATTTCAGACTCTTGTTGTCGATAAAAGAGTGAAAGGAAGTGAATCTGCATTTCTTGTATTGGCCGTTTTATTTTTACGTTAGAACCCGTAATTCATTAAAAAAACAAACTTTTCCGATTCTATTAAATCATTTATAATTATTAATTACATTAATTTCTTATAATTACACATCTTTAAAAAGCCGAAAATTTGCAATTGATGATCATGTTATGTTTAATTACAACAACAAACTTAAGTTTTCAACTTCAGTTGTTATTTTGTAATGAATCATCATGAACACCGGGATTTCCTTTAAATCCCTCAAATATTTGACAATTTAATCTTATTTGAAAACTTTAATTAATATTCCTTTCTGAAGTTGGCTCACTCTTTCCAGCAGGGCAACATGATATAATCTAGTAATCCTAAAGTAAAGTCCAAGAAATACCGATAAAATACCGGTAAAATAAAAAAACAATAAGTAAATATTACGTCATTTTTAGAGACTTTACTTACCTTTGAAACGAATGTTAACGCAATCGACACTCGAGAATAATTACTTTTCACTTCAACAAAGAATGTCATTACCGAGCCAGTAAATCCGAAAGAAGTCCTGCCTTCTAATTCCCGCTCACCGTATTTGCGATCGCTACAAACAACATCTTGGAATCCTTTTCTCCTCGCCGGACAAGATCGTTCCTCGTTCTTATGGATGGCGCGAAAAGTGATTCGTACAGTTTCGTATTATCCTCTCATTTTTCCCTCGGCGTTGCAAGCATTATAGCAAAGTTCTCCCGGCAAAGTTTTCTCTTCTTTTTTTTTTTGTTAAAGATATAAAGCTTTCTCTTTCTCTTCGGCTAGGCGAGCCCTTTTAAAAAATTAGCCGATTAACGAGGCGTACAGGCGGACGTATATACCGGTGGGCTGCTTGTTATGGAGTAAAATCGAGCGCGTACTTGCCTCCTTGAACGTTTATTATGTTCTTGAATTACGCTCGGCCAAGCTCTTCTGGTATTCTTTGCGCGGAAAAAGCACAGCGGGGGAGAGCGCGCGAAATCCTTGACTCTCTCTCTCTCTATCTCTCGATCTTTCGCCTTCTTCTATCGCGAAAGAAAATGAGAGGGAGTTGCTTTAGAACGGCTATTGCAAAAAGTGCCTTAGAATAGTGGATAGCTGACGATGCTCTACTACTGTTATTGCTACTATTACTACATAGTTACTTTAGGAGATGTTTACTTTTATTTTGCACTGCGTAGTTCTTTGTTTGTCACGAGGAACATCTTGAGAATGAAGACGCGACATAATTATCTTAAGGAATATTGTTCATTCACGTTTAAGTTCCGACACTTGGCATATTCTTAAAACAGTTTATACGTGAAATGACATTCAAATCTGACTTATGAAATTTGATTAAATTAATTTTTATTTATTTTTTTTTTATTTTTCAGATTTCTATAATGTCAATTTAATCGAGCGATTGTATATTTATAATTTAAATGCGCCTCAGCCGGACTGCACGAGCGTCTTTCGCCGCTTGCGGCTCATGGCAAACTGAGCTTGAAAGCGGTCAAAGCTTTTCTCCGGTGGAAAGCTCTTAGACGGTTTTGAAAGTACGCATGCGCGACGTTCGCGCGCATCCTCCCACGACTCTACCCCCTCAGTCATTTGGAGAAACCTTCGAGTGGCATTCATACACGCACATTACAAGTCGAGAGAGAGAGAGAGAGAGAGAGAGAGAGAGAGAGAGAGAATCGAGTTGCGCTAAGAATAGATATTTTGTGATTTTTGATAGTTCGATCGCTGATTATTTTCAAGGGAGCTTTATAGAACTCTTCCGAGCGCTTGTTGATTTAAAACTTTAAATATTTACGTCTTTTTACTCTCTTGCATGAAATACTGTACAGCGTAGAATTTGCTTAATGCATCAAGACACTATATTTATTTCTTTGCTTTTTGAAGAGCCTTTTATCTTAAGTACAATTTTGAAACTTCAAATTTTCTATTTCGCGTTAAGACAATGAGGAACTTTGAAGTCAACTGACAATAATAAGAGCTTTAAAATCTTGCGAAATTAAAGTAAAAACAAAGAAGTCACATTTATCATTTGTTGAAATGAGAAAAGAAAAAAGAGTGATTAAAAATAAACAGAAAATGTCATTAATTATGTGATAGGCTTACAAAGTTAGCGTATTAGAATAAAATATAAATGAAGTAACTTAAAGTACTCAATGAAAATTTTGAAAAAGCTTTTAGGATATAAAGTAATCCCAAAATTAAGACTTTATAAGATCTGAAAGTTAAATCCCGTTTCTTTATGTTTAAAGTTAATTTTCGACCAAATCTAGCTGTATATGCATAAAATACAACATTTGTGTGCTATTTCTTTTGCTTCTAAATCAAAGTTAGAAGCAAAGGAAGTGGCAATTTAGCTGAAAAATACAAAAATTCTTAAATATGATCTTATTTTACAGTGTTTAATGGTGCTAACGATAGGTTATTGGTGAAAGGAGTAACCTTTTTTTTTTGAATTTAGTTATTTAATGTCGCATCCCTCTTTCGGGTATTAGCAGAGTTAATATATAGTCAGTAGGTTGGAACATGTATTTTTTACTTTTGTTTTTTTCCGTAGGATTATTGCGGTCGACGAGTTCGATTCGCGCCACCGAAAAATCTGGCAAACATTTTTTTTTAAATATTTCCGAAAATTTTGGTCTGTTGGGCGGTTACCGTGAGGTAAATAAACTGATGCCTTATAAACGGCCTGAGCCAAGTCTGCTCTTGGATTAATCTTGTTTGATTAATCAGCAAAATGAAGGAAAATGAAGGTGAAGTTATACCCAGGATAATTAGCGCGAAGGGATTAAGATTCACAGAAGAGAAGACTTGCTCTAAAGGAATGTTTAAGATGATAAGAATGAGTTGGAGAAGCGAAGAAGAGTTTTTTTAAATAAGAGGGTAAGAGAGACGTTTGTGGAACAAATATAAGGGAGATTTGACATTTGACAGAGGGGGAGAATGAAAGAGAATGAGAGTCAATGCTGAAACCTGAGCAGAGGATATTTAGGGTAAGAAATACATTATGAAGTCGGAGGAAAGTACTTCGGGAGGAAGGAATCGAATATTGGAAACGCAGCAAAGTTGTTTAAACTGGATTGAACTTTAGGAAATTCATTGTCATTCACCTCCGGATTAGTACTTATACAAAAGATCAGTTAAATAAAAATTGCAAAAAAAATATATCAGATAACTTATCAAAATGAAATTATGAGTACGTTTATTACACATTTCATACGAATCTGTTATAGTGATTTTTAATATGACTTTAGATTTACTGATGGAGAATGTTAAGTAAATTTTAAGAGACTATTTTACAAAGAAAAGTTGAAATGCGCAAAAGTTCAAAAGTACTGTGATTCAGTTTTTAAGTAAATTTGGTGAGATTAAATAAAAAGACACTTTCAAGAGTGGCAGGTGTAAACAACAAAATTTTGTGACTGAAAAAGTATTCGAAATTCTTATTAAAAAATTATTTTAAAATATAAGTTAACTCAACTTACCATTGGCATTTTTTACATTTGTTTTCGCAGTATTGTAGGGATAAATTTGCTAAAAATTTAAATACATTTCTCGGAATGTGCGTTTTGAAATATTATAAAGTATATTTAAAGGGCAGTCTAACAAGGAATAAAATTTATGTTGCAAATAAATCAATGAATCGCGTTTGCGTCGTTAGAGATAAAAACAAGAGTAATGTCAAGCTTTGGGCGATGCTGCAGAGAAACGTAGACAGATGTTGAAGTGGTAAGTATACCCGTCGGCAATAAGACTGATGCAACAGGCACTGGAAACCGATGACGAGGCAATGTAAAGATGATCGATGAACGAAGCCTTGCCTCAAGTACACTTGCATCCGCCTTAAAGAAAAATTTATAATGTGACGGAGAGAATTTTACCAAGTTTTACTTCGTTTAAGAAAAAAACGCACGATTTTGCTTTCTTCAAATTAAATACTGATTTTATTTTGCATTAGTATTTTAAGCTTGGTACTAAGATTCATCTTAATTTTCATTCATGTTAAATATACTATAAATTTAGAAAAAGAAAAAATAAATTTAAAAACTTATTACGTATTTCACATCTTCAAAATTGATGTGGATAAGTTTGCAAAATTTTTAGATAGGAAGTAAGGCAACATGAAGGCTAGTCTAACGATATTGCCTGTTACTATCAGGAACTGCTTTCACGGAAAATCAAATATAAATAACGTTGCCTAGATGTCACTTACACTTGCGTCGTTATATATTAGTCTGTACAGAATGTAATATTTTTTTTTTTTTTTTTAGAAAAATCTCAAGATAATATTTATTTGGTGTCATATGGGTATACATTAAGCACATGCATTATATATTTGAAATTTAATTTTTTTTCTATGAATTAAACGCTATATTGGTTTTAAAATTTTTTTAAGTAAATTGAAGTGGAGATTATTGGTCAGCTTCTAAAGGCTTTTAAAAAATTTTTTTATTATACAAAAAAAAGCTTAAACTCCATAACGGACTTATCAGCTTTAAGGCTTTATGAACTTCATAAATGTTGTAATAGTTTTAGGGCGTATAAGTTTTATCTTAAAATAAATTTATATTACCTGTATTTAATATTCATTTTTTATGGCTACAATTCTCTACATTTTTTTTAAACATTCAATTTAAAAATATTTACTTGAAAAGAACATAAAACGCTCTCGTAGACCGAAAGACACCTTTTGTAACAGGGCTCCTGACTGTCACCGAGTTCAAACTTTTGCAGTAGGTAATTATGCAACTATAGAGGGAGCTTAGTTGAGTTAATGATAGATTTTCTGCAAACTTGTTAATAGAGTCAAATTGCCAGTATATCGTTTTTCTCTTTCACGAACATACCAGCGCTATTATCTCAATTTTTATACTTTTTACTTTTTTTAAAATTAATAAGTGCGTTACTTTATTCATTAATCTGACAAGGCTAATCATTATATATATCACTGAGATTTAACGTAGATAATATAATGATTTGAATTTTAATCAGAATCGGATCAGAAATGCGATTAGATGCTTTGAATTTCCCTAACGGAATGTTACGGCTTAGAAATGCAATTTTTTACATTTAATATAAATTAGAAAAGCTAATTAATAGTCATTCTTCGAATAAAAAAATATTTTATCATAAAATTTATATGCATAATAATTATTGTAAAACTGATAATGAATGTATATGCTAAAATGTATTAAGAAGAACTTTTAATCGGAAATAAATTTTGATAAAAGCACGGAAATCGATCTCAACGCCTTTCCAAACTTCCATTAATCAATATGCAAAATACTGTCAAAAACATTCGGGTTGTAAGAATTTCACGCATCGTCGCAGTGACGCGTCGGTGATGGCGGCAGATGAAAATGCGCACCGAGTTAAAAAAAAAGAGAGATTTGAACCAATCCAAGGTTAGAGTTTGCTAAAATTGAGATTCATAAAAAAATTGAAGCGTTAATTAAAAGCTTCCTCGCCATGAAATCTTTTTGATAGTTTCATATTAAAAATGAAAGGATGCATTCGCACAGCACAGAAGATATAAAATCCTGATAGCTATTAAATGTCTCAATGTTTTACAGCAGTTGCATGTTTATAGGTATATAGGGGTCTATGTGTGGATAATAAATAAGAGTATTTATTTACAATATTAACCTTATTATCAAAACGTTTATATCTGAATATTAATTCTGTCAAGTAAATTATTCGTACTAAAGAAATTATTTTTAATTAATTTATTATTCTACATTTATAGTGTTTCGAGTTTGATGCATACGAAAACTACTTACTACAGCGAACTGCGTTCGACTAGATAACGCATTTGGCCAGAGGCTAAGGTCAAATCAATGGGTCAATGGATGATTCAGTTTAAGGTAGTTCGTGCGAAAATCTAGCTTCAATAGATAACTACAAAATTTCAATGAATCGTTAAAAATATTATTGTAAATTTACAATTAAATTTTTATCCAGTTTCACTTCATAGTTTTCGAGATACGAACTTTTAAAGTTGAGACTTTTAAAAGCAAACGTATAAAAACCACGTAAAATAATTATTTTTATTGTTAAAAAAAAAAATGATTCGATAAATTTTTAGAAAAATTATTATGTGTTAAAGAATATCATGGCATACGCATTAAAAAACAAAAACATCGTTACAGTTGATGATATTGTCAAGAAAATTAAATTCAAAGGTTGCAGCTTTTATACGCTTATATACCGCGTCAGAGCGGGGCGTGCTTGTATGCGTACCTTATACGGACTCGCGGCTCTGTGTGAATGGGGCACCGGAGCTTAGCATTTCTTTTACTATATAGCGATTGTTTTATAGTTAAGCAGAGGCTGCGCATAAAAGCCCACTCAGTGAAGCGCCGCGGAACGGCACGAAATGCATTAAGCTTTTCAACCTGCAAACAATTTGAGGAATTTCTTTCGTCCGGCATATTGCGTGCAATAAAGATGAATTACTTCTTAATTTGATAACGATGTATAGATGTTTAATTTCCCTAGTTTTAAGATGTTTTACTTAGTTTTTAGGAATTCATTTTACCAATGCTTCATTCCTTAACAAGGCTCTTATTATCATTATTAAATATTAATTATCATTGAATTCAATAATTATTAATAAATTGAAATTTTCAATTCTATATAAAAGATATCGTATTCTATAACATTTTTTTAGCAAACATGCTACCGCGAATGACGGATATTTGCTTAAAATAGGAATTCAGGAATCACAAGCTTATGGTTTATTTACACCAGTAATACTCCTACTTTGGTATTTTTCCACCCTGCTGTACCTGAGACGGTGTCTTTGCTCAGTAAGTACAAGTTTACTTACTTCGTTTTCTCACATATTTTTAAAGTTACAAGTAGCCACCTGTAATAGTTGTTTCATATTTTTCACATTTAATAATTTGGATAATCAGTGAAAATTTTAAATTTAGAAATTTGACAATTAACTCGAAGCTGAAAAAGGAAAATTCCCTTCGAAAATTTGTATTCTACGGCTATTAAGAGTAATATAATCCTTTCCTACTTCTCACTTTCAGAATTTTTTTTAACAGTTCTAAATCTTCACTTGCAAGCTTTATCAATTTATACGTTGAGAAAGGAATTAAGAACAATTCTATGATTTTATCGAATTCCAATTATTTTCTCGCCTTGTACTTGGAAACAGTTCTTGGTCTTTATGTTCTTTTGCTTTGTTTCCTGTTTTTTTTTTTTCAAAGTTTAATCGAAAGTTACTTATTATATCAAGTATTCTTGATCGAACAAGAATTAAACTTGGTTGAATGAAAAATAGCTACCGAGTAAAATGATTGAATAACATAATATTTTACGTATAATAATTCGTCCGTTTGAATGTATTTAAAATGTATCTATTGAATAGCATAATCTTTTCTTTATTTTTAGATAACACATATTTTTTTCAATGTTATTAGTAGAAGTTTACAATATTCAAAAACACATTTTTAAATTAATTTCTTGAAGTTTTTTTATTACTATCACAAATAGTTCCTCGACGAGGATACAATATAAAATAAAAGAATAATGAACATTGTTGCAGATTCAATGTTTTCACATTTCCGTAGTATATGTATGTCTATTAACTTACAATTACGATTATATTTATAAATAAAAAGACAAATAAGAATACTTATATTATTAATAATCACCGCAGAATATAGATTGCATAACGTTTCAAGAAAAAAGCCTCAGAAAAACTTTGTGTTGAGATTCTTCGTTTCAGTTAAAAAGACAATATTGTAAATATTTTTACTTCGTGTAAGCGATTGCTTTCGCAATTAAAATTAATGTAAGATGGAAGTGAAAAATGTTCAAATAAAATTTACATGTCATTTTCATTTTTTCTTCACCTTGGAAGTTGGCAAATCGCCCTTTTTAGACGTATTCATACCAATGCGGAGAAGAGGATTGCCTGTAAATTTTATGTGACAACAGCAGCTAGCTGGAAATCGAAACATATCGGGTTTCATCTGGCCTCCTGGCGAAACAGCTACCAATTGTCTGTAAATGTACTTTTGCTTGCACATAGTCTTGTATCCTTCATTAAATCCTTCAATCAAGCTGCAGTCATTGTTTTCCTTCCTGAAATAATAATAAAAGGAATAATTTATAGATTTGAAAATGAGCTTATTAATTGTTAGATTGTTTCAATTTCTTTAGATTACGATGTTATTCATAATTTTCAAACATGTTTAAAAACTATTTTATTAAATTTTCTTACGAATGACTAAAATTGCACCAAAGGAGTTGTTCAGGAAGTAATTAAAATCTATTCTGGTAAAATTAAACCAGAAGATTATTAAATCGCCGCCAACTTTTCTAGCATAAATTGAAATTTCTATCATAAATTCGAGTTGTCGAGACTAAAGTTTCTTACAACAAATTTTCAATTGTTTTAATTGAAATGAGTATATCTTTTTTAAAATTCTACTACATTCATATATTTCATTTATTAAATAAAAAAAAAAAAAGATTTACACAAGGGTTTATTAGCATTTTTTAATCAATACCAATTTGAAGCAAATCTCAACATCGATACGTGCTACATAAAAATTCAACTCAATTATGTACAAGAAAAAAAAATAATTTTCACATAAGAAAATTACTAGCGATGCTGCAAAATTTAAGTTACGCACCCACATGTTTCTACTCGAACGCCCTGAGCAAAGTCCCCATGATTCAGAACAAAGAGCCACTCCTTATCCTTGCTCTGTGCGACCTTTGGATAAACTATTTTTTCCTGCAATAGAAAAATTACCTTATAAGTGTTTGGTCAATGATATTTTTCTATCAACCAATCAAATTTTCCTTAATTAACATATACGGTGTAATCGCGAGCTGCATATATGTATTAGTGGTTACTTTTTTCAACTAATAAACCAATAACTAAAACTGTTTACTTTAACTATATAGCGGACAATCCCCTACATAATAAGTCAAAGAAAGTCATGATATATTGAATGGTTATTATAGAGTATTCTCCAGAACTAAATATTAGATTAAAAATGTTATCAGAATTTTTTATTTAGATTCAGATGTTGCCCTCCCACGATATACTTTTCTACATACATTTTCGAAGCACCCTTTATATCAAGCAATAAACATACCTATATCATAGGGTGCAATTAATCAGTTTGTTAGTTATGTGAATATTTTTCTAAATCGAAACCAGATTTCGTAACAAGTTATGTGAAACTTAACTTCAAAGGGAAACCAGACACTCAAAGTACGGTAAGTTCAGTCAACGTTAATCAATGTAGAAGCTTACTTGCAAGAGATCATTGTCACAGGTAAGTTCATTTACCGTAAATTATATGTATATATAAGTTACATAGGAACAACGAGTGTTCTAGATGAAATTTCTAGATGATTAAGAAACTATATTGATATATTTTCAAATATGCTAGGCAATACATCGTATAAGCAATTAATAAGGTAATTTTTCGCGTGATTACATTATTACATTATTTTATTGCTCATGTATTAAGGTATACTTACTAGCAGAGTAGACGGGTTCCGGATCACGGATTTTGTTCAAACTTGGAACACTTCTTATTTTGTCATCAACAAACCGTGTTCAAAGTATGAGCAAAATCCGTGATCCGGAACCCGTGTATTCTCCTAGTTAGTATTTTGTTTTGTATTATTAAAATATTTGTGAAATTGCATAACATCATGTCAGATAGATTTTATTAATTACAATAATTGTTGTAAAGAAGGCATTATTTACGTAATGGATTTAACTTACGTAAGATTCACACAGAGACGTGTCTTCCGGCGGAGCGTTAACTCTGTGCACTACATCAGGTACCTGTAAAAGTTTGCATTGTAAATAGCGAATACTTTGAGAGTATTATAATTTAATTTTCTCTTGAGTTTCATGCAAAAATATTAGACGCATATTAGAATTGCTTTTGTAATACAATTATATTTGTATAAGACTTACCAAATCTACACCTGAGAAAATTTTAAGCTCCTTATTCATTCTTAACAAAGATTCGACTATCTCAGTCGGATAGTTTGGTACGTCTTCGCAAAAAGTTGGATTGTTGCAACTCGGTTTAGGAACTGGAACCACGTACCGCGGTGTCACGGGATCTTTTTCATCGGGAAAAATGATTTTTCCATCATTTCTGCTGTTACTAACATCTTCCCCATTCAAAGCTGTCAATTATAATATATTTTCATTAGATTATTTTAAAAATTACATAACATTGAAGAAGATTAAAATAGCACGCTTACCGTAATTTCCTTTTGACAAAATTTTGCGTTGTGTAGGCGCATGGTCAGATATTTTAATTGTATGGTAGAATTGTGAATCCGACATGTTCATTCCTGTGATACCTGGATCATTATAAAATCTTCGTGGAAGTGCTTCAGCCCCATTTATTATCTGAAATCATTTATTAATTAAGTAATATTCATAAATGATTATTTGAAATTGTAAATGCAACTAATAGTTTGTGTTACTGCTTATATTAATACATTATTGATTAATAAACCTTAGAGAAATTCAATTTTTTGAATACTGGTTTTACATCCCTATATATAATTAATTAATTAGTATAAGAAATCTTTATTTTTTTGGGGACATTAAAAAATGTACATATTCAAAAAGTCAATTCATGGAGTAGACCCAGAGGCTTTTGTTAGGATTCCTTTTGTTAAAAATTAAATGCGTCAATTTAATTTTCTTTTTGCTAATATAATAATTTTTGAGAAAAAAATTATTAAGATCAGTTCATACTTTATAAATTTATGATACGAAGCGATGAAGCGTATACTTTTAAAAAACCAACAATGCTTCGCTATTTGAATGATGACCATAAAAATGATTATTTAAAAAATTACAACAGCATTGATGAACACTTTAACGTTTCTTAAAAAGAAAAAAAGTGCAAGCGTGCTTTTTGATTTACGCAATCGACGTCATCTTTAAACTTTACTGAACTAATGAAGCTAAAAATACTGATTATTAAAAGTGTTGAAAGATGATTGTTTACAATGTCCAGTTCAGTAATTCAATATTTAAAAATTTCATCTAATACAAACTGCTATTCATGTTTTTTAAAAAATTTAAAGTATTTTTAGAAAAAAATGAAGTAACAAATATTACATACACTATACAAATCAGGCTCATAAAAGTAATGAGTTAATTTTCAATATCAAAGGTATGAATCTGAAGAAAACAAAAGACCAAGCGGAAGTCAGGGTAGATTTCGTTTCTATATTCTCGTTCAACTAATCTCTTACATAAATCAACTTTTTCTGCGGGATTCCCCTTATAGATTCTCACATACATAAACATGAAATGAAGTTTCAAAAAGAAATGCTTCAGTTTTTTTGCTTGGCACTCGAAGTTGCTTATATTTTCGAAGCATAAACACGTTTCACTTTTTAAGCGATACCCCTTACAAAGTAAGTATGTATAAGGACGTCTGCGTACAAGCAAGAGTAAAAAGGGAAAAACCAGATCCTGCCTAACAAGTGTCACGATGGCACGGCGCACCGTTACTGCGCGTGTGGAATATATTGCCGAGCTGCTTTTCACAGTCATCGTTCTTGACTTCGCATCCTGTCACGTCCTTTCAGAGAGGTGTACTTATAATTTTATCAAGCCGTGTAAACTTTTTGAATAAGAATATTGAATTCGTATTGTAGAATTGATGATTTTCCACGAATAAATTATAATTATAGCAATCTGCGCTATATTATTTGCAAAATATTGAAGCGCAAGGTACATCTAATTAGCTGATTTCTGTCTACAAATATAAGGCATACAAAGACTGATAAGGCCTGTGAATATGCGTGAGTACATTTCTATAAATTCTCAAGCACAGCACTTTAATTTAATGACTCATTTTACACTTCGTATGCTTTCGTTCAAAATAATTTTGGACATTGGTTTTTCCGCTTATAAAATACCTCTTAACCGAATGCCTTTCTTTACCAATTTTTTTTCATATTCGTCATTAAAACTTTAATCCGGTTAAAATTAAAAATAATTAAAGGTCAGATTATAAACTTGTTTTAATACAATATGCTGCAAAAGTGTTTCCTCCATTCTTGCATACCAAAATTAACGTGGCGTTGCGAGAAGCTTTGTTAACTTTTTGAAAAAGTATTTGATTTTACAAAAAAACTTTTACTAATGCTTTTATAAAAAGGGATAACGGAATTCCTGAAATGTTAGACGACTTATAAATCGTTTCACACCGCGGGAAGACTTTTTAATAACAGGAAGAAAAACAGTTTAAGGAATTTATATTATTTATTTAAAGTGTGAAATTTATTATTTATACGACAATTTATTTTAAATTATTATAAATTTATACAAATATAAACAGTATAAAATCTGAACTTTGAACTTAGACTCTAAGAATCATTTGACAAACGCCAATTATTCCAAGTAAGTAAGAAGTGATTAAGATTTAATTAAAGTTGTGTATGCATTCAAACCGGTATAATTTTCAGCTTTCTTCGACTCAAAGTCGATATATAGAGTAAACGATTAGAATTATATAATTATACAAACGTATTAACAGATTAAATTTTAATTAAATGTTAAATTTAGATTAAATTATATACATTTAAACGTATATTTAATAATGCAATATCTTTTTAAATATTCAAGAAAATAAAATAAATAAAAACTTATTTACTAAATTCTGAATTGATAAGCAACCAATTTATTTTCTGTTATTCCATAGTATACTTTTTTGAAAACGACATAATTTATGTTAAGCTAATCATCAACTTAGATCAGGTGATGCTTTATTTTAGAATATAGTAAGTATAATACCCTAACTCAAATGGATGCTGTAAGGCTATCCTTGGAAGATGAAACTCGAGATGGAGTGAAATAAAAAAATTTCGATTTTTGTTAATCAAAATTGAATCACGCTCTGTTTTTCCTTACGCATTATTAAAAAATTTTTAAATTATTGAAGAATTTTTGTATTATGTTTAAACACTGTAAACAGGGACAATTAAAAGTTAGATTACAAGTATAAGATTACATTTAATTAGTATAGTCATAATTTATAAGTAGGACTACAACGAAAAATAATAGAGAAGAGTACGAATTGCTTATAATTATTTCAAGCTTTACAGAAAGATTTGTATGTTATAAAAGTATTATTTAAATAATCTCATTCTATTGTTTTAATTCACAGTTATTTTTACTTTTTTTTTAATTATAAATCGAAAATGAGGAACTATGTCTGGTGAGAATATACCTTGTTGCTATGCTCTCTGCGGTTAAATTTAGTAGTGTTATTTTAATACATAGTATACAGCTTTTATGTATGCAAACGGTAACTGATTAGCATCTTGGTTTTTAAAACACGTGGAAAAAAGTTGTGGCGTAAATACACCTTTAGACACTGATAATGTTAAGTTCTAGAAGTATTAAATAAGGTCAGATTCTTAATAGTAAGCTTAGCAAAAGATATACATAAACACCATGTTTCACCTTTTTTACAGAGATTATCATTATCGTTCATTTTTACATACAAAAGAATTAAAAAACTTCGTTTAAATAATGCAAAAATCTTTTAATTAGAATGATTTGCATGTTTGTATTTTGATACCGGATACATGGTAGATTCAAGAATTTAAATTGCTCTATATCCTACCATGAAAAATTACATTATTCTATTTAAATTTATAGGAATAAACGTGACTATTATCAAGTACAGCAGACTCTTTTGAAAAATTGTTTAAACTCACTTCCTCTTTCGATTACTTGACTGATTACTTTCGATTACTTTTTAACATTGAATAATTCCTCGTTGGTAAAACTACAAAAAAATGTGAGAACTACACTTTACAAATTGATTATGTAGAAACCTCAATAAACTTAAGGAACTTGTTTACGTTTTTTCAATAACGCTTCAGCTGTTTTTAAATTTGATGCAAGTGAAAAATCGGGAAAACCCTTTTACAAAGACCTATTATTTTAAATTATAGCAGGAATAAGCAACGCGTCAAACAATAAACAAACTTCTTCCGGTTACGCTACCATACATTACTTGCGATCATCAACGTTCTTATTCACTTGCTAATTTAGGCTCTACGAAATGGATTTGACATTAAAAATTCTTACTATTACTACTGCATTCCAAGTAAAAAGCTAAGTAATAATTATCCAACTAGAAAACTCGCTCGCACGTTTTTTCACGCTTCGTTGCATTGAAATGTACAAAGTAATGCATTAGAAATAATTTAACTGGATACGTTACCAAAATTAAGAATACAATTAGTAGCTTTTTCAGATTCTCAGCCATTTTGCACAAAGCTCCTAATGATGTAAGAATCTGCCGCCGACTCTTCACTCATGGATAGTCATTTATTTATTTTTCGAATCACTTCAAAATCTTCCTCTTTTCGATGCCGTAAAAAATCAATCCATGCATCAGCGCGATACATCACTAGAAATTAACAAATCGGAGAGTCGATCACTTCTAAATAAAACACGTTTTGCAGGAACTATAAAAAGTTTTATAAACACAGTAAAAACACGACGTAATAATGATGCGCTTCAGCTCCTCGCTACTTTTTCACCCGTCCATCGGCACTATCGTATCCTCAATCCTGCATTGGCACTAATCACAAAAGTCCGTTTGTCATCTCAAATAAATAAATGCATAAGTACGTGCATAAGGCGGCTATTTAAATGAAGCTCGATCGCGAGCGAAGCCAGTCCAGCTCGACAAACCTCTCTGGGAACCGGCGCACACGAACACTTTAATATAAGCGGACGAACAGACGGTTCTCCGCTTCTTGAACGCATCTACGTGGTGGGGATTTTCTCAGGTGGTCACGCAATGTGTGCGAGGGTACTCCTCTTTGCACGTTTACGCTCTACACAGCTACGTGCTGCGGCCATTTAATACTGTGACGGCACTCTTATACGAACCGTTCTTGAAAAGAGAAACAGAGAGGCAGAGACAAAGAAACAAAGAGAAAAGGATTTGTCTACTTTGGTTCTATACATATATATTAGATGCGTTTTTTTTTTCGTTTGAAGAACTGGTATACCTTGAAAATGAAAATTTTAAATTTGTGAATTAAAAGTGCGTTGGTAGCAACAGAAAATTTAGCTTTTTACTTGTACAAAACTTGCTGACAACTCAGTGTTACAATTTTTTTTTTTTTTACTTTTTTGTGAATAAATTAATTAAAATTTTAGTTACAAAAGTCATCTTTGAAAAAAATGTTGTGATAATTCATGGCAAAATCAATCGTTTTTTGACTTTATTTAAATTGTTCTACAACATTTTCTAGATATTCATTGATTTTCAACAATTTTTGTAACTGCCTAGAAAATATGTAGGAACTCGTTTTATCAACTGGCCAAAACTGCGTTCCTTCTACTTAAAAAGTTTATTTGAATGTAACATGCATTTTACATTCTTAAACAATTTTAAACTCGATACTTTATATTTGTTAGTAAAAAACAATTATAAAACTAATTTTTTACAATCATTTTTTGTTATTTTTATTTCAACTCGCTGCCAGTTTATTATAAGATTAATTTTGTACGGGGCAGTGCTGTTGGATTCATTTATTTTTCGAAAAAATATTATTAGTTGATTTTTCTTGACTTTACTGGTGAAAAATGCTTATTATTAAATTCTACAATTCTTATGATAAGCTTGACATTTTTTATTTAGATTTTAAATGATTACAAACACATTTTTGTTTTACAGTCTAATAACTGTTCACGAGCATATTACGCGCCTTTAATTAATTATATTACGATATACGTTGGCCGAACATAGCCAAAAAACCTTTGATAGTACAATCAGTACTACAATCTGACTATGAGATAGTATCAGTTTATACGTATTATTACTTTATAAATTGATGTAATAAGAAAAAAGTCTGAAAGTCATCTTAATCTTTGCGTATTGGCGTAAAAGAACTTTTGTACTAAAAGTTCTTTGAAAGTAAATTACATTTCAATTTTTCAATTAAAAAATCTGTATATTAAATCAAGATTGATAGAACAAAGATTTACTTAATGTCTTTTAAGTGTTCATTCTATTGAAATTAAATCATAATAAAAATAGACAAATATCAAATTGTGTCTCACATCAAACAAAAATTAGTATATGAATCGGTAATACAATTAATTAAACAGAATCAATATAACCATAATGAACTTTTACTCGATGTGAATATTCAAATACAATCTCAAATTAAAAATACCGAAAAACTATTTTGAATAACCTTTATTAGAAACATTTTTTATTTGCATTCATTAAAAAATTTTTAAAACAATCAGAAAAGGAAGAAAGAGTTAGCCTTTGATAAATCAAGTACCGTTCAAATATCAGGGCAATTAAGATTAAAATTAGTTCCTTCATAAAAATTCATTTACATGCCGCTAAAGCACATAATGAAGACGTCACGAAAAAATTCTGTCTTGACTTTATAAAATTCAAAACTTTTCTCAATTAATCTTAACTGCTTTGCATTTAAATTATAAAATAGTACGCAGAGAATATGGAACACTTACCGACAAGTTAAAAATTGACGATTTAAAATTTTGAAGATATAAAAAAAATATCCATGTTTCATTAACAAAGCAGTTTTAATTGACAATATAGTTATAAATAAATGTAAATGTAAATAGTCTGCTTACGTGTAACATATTTTTACCCAAAATAAAAACTAAAAATTTATAAAAAATGTTATAAGAATTGAGAAACTGTTAAATACATCTTTTTGTACATCATATATAAGTACCTTTCTCTTGATGGTTACGGAAGTAATATTTATGACTCACTAATAGCAGTATCGTAAAGTGAACTATACATGAAGTAAAAGTAATCGTTTATAGTGGATGAGTTTTATTAACATCAGTGAAAACTAATGTGCTCCCATTAAGCGATCGATATTGTTGTGATCGTTATTGTAAGTGATCTATATTCCGCCGAAATAAAACGTTTAACGACTAAAATAATTTGCTCAAAGACTAAAAAATTTACCGTCCAATTATTCAACTACGGAATGCGTTATTAAGTTTTTTTTACCTAACATAAGCTCTAGGCAAAGTTTAAATTAATTTGAATTTAGAAAATGAAAAACGTGAACTAGTTGAAATACTGAACGTCGTTAAAAATTTTTTACACTGAAAACGAATGTAAAATGTATATTGTTATTAATTGAATTACAAATTGAGTAGAATAGTAACTTAGCTCTAAGCAAACAAACATGTTTATCTTTAATGAAATTAATTCACGCGAAAAGTATATAGTAGTATTTTTTGAAGAGTTCATCTCTTGGACTACTGGCTCATTGCTGGGTTAAATCCATTCTGCATGTTATCATAATGCCGAGATTTCCTTAATATCACTCCCGCGGGACGTTCCCTGTGCAATCACCTGACAATGAGGCAGTGGAGGTAGCAATTCTGTGGTGAACGCACGTAAGTAAATCTCGTAATAAGTACTGTCATGAAACGCTACCTGAATGAATCTGCTGCGTCTGATGTAGTTTAATATGTCTTATTAAAAATTTTTAAATTCGATAATGTGCTTTAATAGGTATCAACTGTACGTAAATATTTAGAGTTTAACGTCCGCAAGCGTATACGTGGGACATTAGCGCTCGCTTTTTCTCGCGGAACCTGACGACCTCGAGGCGCAAGAGCTTCACAGAAGAAGCGCTCGCCGCCTGGTGCTCTTCTCCTCGGCGGCAAGCTCCTGGAAATAAGAGTCGCTGCCCAGCGCTTAGATCGAGTTAGGCTATAGGATTCGAAGCCTCGACCAATCGGGAGCCCAGATTGCAATCCACTCCACAGGGGGTGAGAGTTGCTGTCCCGAGGAGCGAAGCACCGGCACTCGCTCGCGAACCACCGACCTTGCTGAACCAGAAAAATAGATAGAGCATGTCTATCGACTCCCGCTGAGGGCGACCCTAAGCTCGCCCACCGGCAGAAGGAGCGAGCACGCCTTGATTAATAAAATAAATTCTACACCGCGGACGCGTAAAACCTGAGAGTAACTTTAGTTTTATAATTCTCCGATTTTTTTAAATCACATATTTTTGCCTCTTATTTATAAAAAATCCCGGATTCCCAATCCTTACGCGAAACCCCCACGCCTCACCAAGCTTCCAGCAAGTTTTGCATTTGTGCAATGCATTAAATTAGCAGTTAAATTTTAAAAATGTAGTTATATTTACTCAGGAGTCGCGTTTTACTAATTTACATTGCAAGAGAGAGCGCGCCCGATAGCGGTGTCAGGTTGGGTCGAGCAAGCCCGCATAGTTAGAGCGAGCGAGAAAAAAAACGCGCCTGGCTGCGGAGTCACGGCCCACGTGAGGCTTTTAGAGAAAATAAAGAAAATTGCGCATAACTTGACAGTGAAGTCATCGGGTCTATATAAAGTGAGCGGATTTGAATGTGTAGATTTTCGCGGTTAAATTTGACGTAGAATTCCCCGGCTGGAATTCCGTCAAAGGAGAATGGTAGGGAACGGGTTGAATAAATAATTTATGTAGATGTTTATATTTTAATTGGTGAAGTACGGCGCGATATTTTTTTAAAGAAATTAAATATTAAGATGAAATAAAAATTAGATTAAAATGAAATGCGTGCGCGGGATAATCAAACAAAAATATGATTCGAATTGACTTAAATAAATCAGGGTTAGCACTCGCCAAAAATCCTTTCAGGTTCCCTTTCGCACGAGCGGCGGTCCTTTGCGTCGCACTGAGCGAGGGTTTGGATGGGGTCCTGTCTGCCGGTGAGCGATGAGCGCTCTCAGCGAGGACGGCCCGTCTTTACCTGAGAAAGGTTATGGCTTGAGAGACTTAGCCTGTGAGCTTTGGGAAGTCCGGCTCCCTTAATCTCTGTAGATCAACTGGTGAGTAGGGATGGCCGATACTTTTCGATACTCCAAGAATCGATCGATACTTTGCTGGGAGAATCGATACTAACATCGATTCTTTTGAGCTTGAGTCCAACGGGTATCAATACCTTTTCACTGAGTATCGAAAAAAGCGGTATCGAAAA
>UCOM01003029.1:0-20775 GCA_900474385.1 Ormyrus pomaceus | reverse complement strand
GCTGTTATCGCGTCGGGGAGGAGGGGGGGGGGGACGAAGCGGTGTAAAGCCATCCAGCCAGCTAGTCGGCTTTTGATCCCTCGCTCCTTTTATTGGCCTCTTTTTTCGCGGGCATCTTCCTCACTCTGGCTGACTGTTTCATTGCTCGGCCCATTAATCGGTCGCGCGCACTTTCGTTTTATATACAAGTTCGACGCGCGCTGCCGCGAGGAGAGGCCACTACGCGTTACGCGGCCAGGAATTAAGTCGTTAGGCGTCTCCCCGCAGAGCGCGCCGAAGGAATTTCGCTTTAAACGGTGTAAATGCCTCGGCCGCGGCGGAGAGAGGCGAGGATTCGAGGCGATAAAGGAGTTACGAGTCGCTGCTATTTTTATCCCGACTGAATCATCCGACGTGTATCTTTATCGTTCGATCCGCCGAGTCCCGGTTAAGCGCAAATTTTGCAGTTTATTGATTTTAAATTAAGGAAACGACTGGAAAATTTAATTAACATCGGATTAAAAATTCAGTCTAATCTTTAACGACGAATTCCGGAGATAAGGATTTACGGGCGCTCAATTAATAAATGACGTAATTTCAAACATAATCCGACTGTATTAAAACTACACACAAAATGTCCTAACAGCCTCTTGCTCAATTAGCGGCGTTCAGTTTCCACCGAGTTGCCGCAAAAACGTAAAACCGCGGCCTCTCGCCGACCGAAAAAATGACGAACCGATCGCTCGAGTCGGCCATAACGAGAGAAAGTCCGCGCGTCTACCCGATCCGGCATAATGAAAGCCAATCGCGTGTTCACCTGAGAAAGACTCGCCTAAATCAACGGTTTTTTCCAGCCCGATTTCGTCACCGTGCGAGGATCTCGAGGGGAGGGGAGGGGACGCGCGAAACCGCCGAGGAGAGAGAGAGAGAGAGGGAGAGAGGAGACACGGAGCGTGCAAACGCGCCGGAGAGAAGCTCCTTCTCTCCTCGTCGAAGGATCGTCCGCAGCGAGGTGTTACTGCCGCGAGGAAAATTTGTTTATTTTCGGGGTAATAAATAGAGACGCTCTCGCGCTGATTCGAATTTACGCGGACGTACAAGTCAGGATTAAATTATAGATATGCAAATGTGTACGTTGCGTCCGTTACATCGGCGGCCAATCAAGAAAACTGCCGAAGAGAACGATTTTTTGTATTGAAAAAAAAAAAGTTCGTCGGGTAGAGATAAGTAACGTCGGCGAGGAAATTCCCGCGAGAGAGTGATCGATCGTCGGGTTTTCTGAAACAAGAGTTTTCACTTTCCCCGATAATCGCGGCACTCTCTCGATCCCGCATTTTTCCGAGCGGAACGAGCTCGTCCTTCATTTGTCACCGCTTATTTCGAGATCGTATAATCGAGCGAGGCTCGTTGTAGAGGAGCCCTTACGTATAGACTCTCGTTAGATTGGGTATACACTCTCGCGCGCTCGAGAGAGAGAGAGAGAGCCGAGCGCGGATCGGCGACCCGACGGGGGGGAAGTGACCGGACGAACCGGTTAGACAGGTTCCTTAGGTCGAGAGTAGACGAAAGCCCTCTACTCCGTTATCCTCTTTTCTCCTCTCTTCTCTTCTTCTCTGACTCGTCCTCCTACTCCTCCTCTTCGCTGCCTTTTCCCTTTTTTATACCTCTCTGTTCTCTCTCTCTCTCTCTCTCTCTCTCCGTCGGCGCTGCACCGCGAGAGGCTCTTGCTCTTTCTTTCCCTATCGGTTTCTCTCTCTTTCGGAGGGGAGAGGAACGGCCAACGGATGATGATTCGAAAATGCTGGATTTTATTTGTTTGCAGGCGCACTCTTTTATTGTTCGATGTTTTTCCAAGCAGAGAGATTTTTCTAGGGACGTAAATTCAGCCTCTGGCGTGGACGTTGCAACTTCGTGGTTTGGTGTAAAACTCAACTTTACGCCGAGGAAGGGGCTAATTAATTTTTTTATTGCGCTGCAAAATGTGAATTATAAGGGAAGAGAGTAGTGGTACGAAATAGAGAAAACTTGGCTGTTTCGATTAGTCAGTTTTGCTTTTTTGTTCCGATGGTAAATCTCGTCTTTATTAGGAATTAAAATTTATTATACTCGAGTAATAAAATTGCGGTTTAAAAGATACATACCGTAAATAATAAATAAATCCCATTTATTTTATTAAAACTCTACAAAGTAGTCATGCTTTCCTTTTTTCAAACTTGTGCAGGCACGAGCGTATTCCAGATATAATTTGAGAAAAATGTATTTTTATTTATTACGCGTAATTTTCTTTAAAGGTTCTCCCGGAGTTTACAGCACACTTAAGAGATTTTAATCGAGATAGCCGAGCCAAAGGGTTTTATGCGATAAATAAAAGCTTATTTTTCCAGCTTGTATTACGCTGAAATTGTTTATAAATTAATTTCGAATAGTAAAATTAATTTTTTTTCGTTGTATCATCAATTACAGACCTGACTTGTTTTATGGTTCACATTAAGTATTTTATGACTTATAAATAAGCAAACAGTTTGTACAAGTTCAGGGTTTCCTTAAAAAGTTTTAACACTTTTCAACTGATCGCGACCGTTAATTTTTATTGGAAGCTTGCAGTCCTGTTCTCTATAAATAGATTGGTCAATCGCGCAAGGACTTATGCAACGCGACTTAATTCGCTCGAAGATCGATTTCGCTACGTAAACTCTTGTTGTCCGAGGTATTTATTTGCGGTAAATGGGTAAAGCAAAAAATGTTAAAAACTCATTCATCGCGGCAAACATATCTTCTTTTTTTTTCTTCGCGTTTGAAAAATCTCCCAAACTGGAACTGGTTCCCAAGCATTCGCTCGCCAAAATTTAAACATTCGAGCACACAAGAAATTAGGTGATCCGAGTAAGCTTTGAGAGTTTTCGCTCGCGGAACTCGTTGCGCGCGTTTTTCAAAAACGAGCTCGTTTCCCCAACTTTTTGGCGGGCGGCTGAAATCCCGCAAAGCGCACATCCGCATGCATCCCGGGGCGCGCGGGGCCAAACTCCGATCCAACAAATCGGCGAGCTCTCTCTCTCTCTCTCTCTCGCAGTCAGCTGCAATCGCGTGTACGGAGATCAGAAAAATAAAGCCCGGCCGAGAAAAAAGAGGCAGCCCGAAGAAAGAGAGGTGGGTTCGCAAGTCCCCCGGGGGCTCTCTTGCGTGTCCGAGAGTCTTTTGCGCGACTCCGGGCTTCTTTTTTGCCGGGAAACCTGCCAAAAATCGTGTTTGCACGGGGCGAGCCTTCCTCTCCCTCTCTCGCGCGTAAATCGCGCTCCGTCTCGCTTTTGGGACGTAGCCGTTGGAGCAGCGGCGGCAGCAGCTCCCCCTTGCGTCATCAAACACATCCTCTTTCTCTCTCTCTCTCTCTCTCTCTCTCTCTCTCTCTCTCTCTCTCTCTCTCTCTCTCCCTCACGCCCACTCGAGAGAGATGAAAGCAATTTCGTCGAGCTCGTATATAATCTGGAAAAATTATTGTAGAGGAGTGTTTTGTACCTGGGCTTTTGAGAAATAGGCCTCTGATACTTTCGTATATAACGTAATGCGCGAGACCGACTGAAGGGGCCTTTTTCGAGACGCTGTGCTTGCCTGCTTTCTTTCTTTCTTTCTTTCTTTCTTCCTCCTCCTCGCTTCTCCTTTCCTTCTCGGTCCGCTTCTTTGCCGCGGCTTTATCCCGGAGTGGAGAGTCGAGAAACAATTGCTCGAGGTTATCGTTTAACTTCTCTGCGGCTGCGGCGAACTGAGACCTGATAAAAAAAAAAAAAAAAAAAACTTTTCCAAGGGCTCTTTTCGAAATATCTGTTCTTTTTCTAAGCGCGAACGAAACAGCTGCTGCGACAAACAAAAACAAAAGAACAGGCAGCGTTCAAATTGTTATTTTTATGTCCGAGCGTTAAATTTATCCTGTCGTAAAAGCCGTTAAAAGCAAATATTTTTATATCAGAAAAAATCATAAACGTCAAACGAAATTTATACATAGCAATATGAAGCTCTTGATTATTTCGTTAATTGATCGACGCTCGACGCAGGTAGTTAGATTACTTTGCCGAGTTTATCATTTAAACTTAATCCCCGTCCAATTATCGGCGTCGTAATTGGATTAAAAATCCGTTATTCCCGAAAGGCTTTTAAAAACGCATCGCGCCGGGCGCGAACTCGACCGTTTCGGGCTCTCTCTCTCTCTCTCTCGCGGTCGCCATACGGACGAAAAGTCGGACCACACGGCGCGGAAGGAACGAAACTGACGTTCCGCGCGGAGATCCGAGAGCGAGATACGCGCGCGAGACCGTAATGAGCCGCGGGCCAAAAATAGGCCTCCTCTCACTCGGCCCGACGCCTTCTATATCTTCCGCGAGGATCTCCCGAATTATCAATTATCCCCGCGCCGCCACTCGTGGGCCCTGTCACTCGGCGGGGCTTTTCCGAAAGAATTTTCGTTCCGCCCCCATGTATCGGTTATCCCTCCGACGCCGGGAGATCTAATCTAGTTTCGGCGCAGGTGGATGGGTACCCGCGGCACAGGCGGCGGAGGAGAACCGGCCGCGCAGGTGAGGCCGATTCTAACTCGACGTTTTATAAATGAAAGCCTTATTTCGTTTTAGCAGCCCGTTACCTCCGGGAGTTTATTAACTTGGCTCTCGCGTATCTAGCGCGCTCGGGTTGCTTAATTTTTCTCGCGCGCCGAGGAACGTTGTCTTCGTTTCCTGTTAAATTTCCGTGATTTCATCTCGGATTAACGTTTCTTTTATGATTTTATTTAAAACTCAGCGAGGTAATGCTGTTAGCGCGCGCGGGTCTGTCTCATCGGCGCTGAAGACGAATGATTGGCTCTGGGTGCTTCGGGAGGAAAATGGTTGAAATTACTAGGAGCTTCGTTAAGACTATTATTCATGCAGGAAGTAGGTGAAACATCTGCGAGATGCTGTTTTTAAATACTTTCTTGGTCAGTACGTTTCTGAGTCAACTCGTTGCGGAATCATGGAATGAAAATGCATATAAAAGAATGATACGAGATGGAATATACGAAGAATCCAGGAAACGTATCTGAGTGGTTAGGTTTAGAAATAAGGAAGCGATTAGCCTTTAAATCTTAGTTTTGCATAAATTAATTTTTTATCAATTTTTAATGTATAACAATCTTTTATGAAGCTTCATTAATAGAAATATTTCTTTTTATGTTTCAGGTGAGTTATCATGAACTACTTGGAAGAATTTCAGAAAAAAACGACCTCGGTGCAGTAAGAAATGATCGCCTGTTTACTTTATAAATAATTTATAAAAAAATATCTTCGCAGCTGTTTAAATCAATTTTTTAATTTTAAATTCAATACAAATACAAATAAATAGAATTACGTAAATCAAAGCGACCTAAAATCCAAAATTGCAATCAACCCGAAAGATATCTCAGCACTTGTATAAGTAAGACAAAAACGAAGCGGTAAAAAGCGACCGTTAAAAGAAAGTCAGTTATGGGGAAAGCTCGGAGTAGAGCCGTTTAATTTTCCGATCGACGAGTCCTTCCTCATTTCCCTCGGATTTCGTCATCAAACAAATCCGCGGAATCCGACGTTTAATGGACTGACCCCTCCTCGCGCGCAATCCCGAGAGCTCCGTGACTCGCATAACGAATCGGCCCGAGAAAAAGAAGACGCGGCCAAGGAAAATCTCGCGCCCGGACCCGTTCCATTGTCGGACATTCGAATTCATCGGGGACGGCGCGACCTGACAAATTTACCAAATCGTATACCTTTTTCGATTATTTCACATGTCGCTGAGTAACGCGGGATGATGCTCGCTTACGAAATGAGACGTTAATTAAAATGTAAACTGTAAATTGTGCATATAAAGACCTAATTGTGATTGGTCGTTAATGGAATAAATTTTCATTCAATCCCGGCGTACCACATTGTTAAAGGTCGTTCGGAATAACGATTGTTGATTCTGGTAATTTAAGAGGGTTTGTTTTTGCCGGCCGCGAAATTATGTTGCCGGATAAAAGAAGCGCCACTGGACGGGACTCTCAATGGAAAGTGACTTCTTTCCTCCTGGGTTGCTGCACTTCAATGGCAATTATCCGAAAGCAAAGAAGCTATTGTCTCGAAGACAGTTAAAATGGAATGGACTCCGCGCGCGAGAGAGTGGAGCGCTTGAAAAAGAAGTCAGGCAAAAAAAGCCCTGGACTTCCTGCGTCCTTTGTCCGGCTGCGCGGGCTACAGTTATTGCGCTATTCTATAGGCCTGAAAATCTCCAACTTCCGTAAATTTCAAAGAATCTCCGCGCTTATTCAAATTTAATATTAATTATTATGTTGGCGCCATTATAATTAAATTTTGAATTTATTATTTTAAGAAACAGATCTTAATAAATTTTCTTGTCTAAAATAAAATTTTATTAACATTTTTACTTATTATATTATTCTGTTTGAAAAGCATATTAGAACGACTTGTAAGGTTCAATTTAGAAAAATTGATTGCCCCGAGTCGGTCGATTAAAAACAGCCGCGTGAAAAAGCTGCCTTCATTCGCACAAATAATTAATCGCCCCGGCTAATTATGGTAATTCCGAAGTCGCAGCTACCCGATATTTCCGAGTCCGATTCAGAAGCCGGGGGGGGGCTTCGGCGGCGCCGCGACGCGCCGACGTCGTCGTCGTCGTCGTCCCTCTGCCTTTGTGGCGCGCGGCGTCCCTTGTGCGTGACGAGAAAATATTGCGTTGCCTTGAGCAGCTGACGCGAAAACTGCCACGGCGCGCCGAGCGCTCGGTTTTGTATTTACGCTCCAGGCAGTTGCCGCGGCCGCGCGACCGATTTGTTTATACGGGCATCTGCACTCGACTCCTCCGCAGCGGCGAGAGATTTAGAGAATAATTCCGCGGAAGCGCGCCTTGGATTCTTTCAGCGCGGCGAGTCGCTCTGGGCTTTTTTGCGCGCCGACGCTCGGGGGTCGAGGGGGGTGGAGAGCGCGAGCGAATGTAAAGTACCGATTTTACATAATTCTAGATGTGTCCTTTTTTCTGCCGCTCCTCGGCGCGCTTTTTCGTCTTCGGCCGTGTATTTATTGGCTTCCGCGAGAGCCTCGTGCCTTTTTGCGAGCTCGTTAGCCGTGCGCGGGATTTCGTAAAAACGATCGGGGAAAATTTTGTTTTGTTTTTTTCCTTCGATCCTTGCGACGAGACGAATGTTTTGAAGTTTTCTCTCGTTTATGAATTTTATTAAAGCAATGTTTAACAAATGCTGCATTTAATCGCGTCTTAAATGACTGACGATTTTGAGCCTCATTTTCATGTTCTTAATTCGAATCCCGAATGAAAATTGCCTCAATTTTCAGCAATAAGACTGGTTGTAAGAGCATACAAACAACCGTGTGAATTGAAAACAGCTCATTTGCCGGCGAAGGTATTGATTAAGTTATTAAATGCAATTATCAAATTATCGTGGCATTTTTACGAACGGGGCAGTGAAAAAAGCCGCGTTTTCTCAAGGCTAATGCAAATAAGAAAAATAATACTCCGCTCGCAGGCAGTATACATGTCAATTCTCGCCATAAAATTTCTTTCCGCGGCGCGCAAAGTCGCGGAATCGCGCTCTCAACGAGGCTCGTAAAAAACTTGCAATAAAAAAGGAACTAGTTCATTCGTTCGAAGAAAAAAAAAATGAAGTACTCGACGTAAATAACTTAATTAAAAAGAGCATTCGGTTATAGACACTGTGCATAATCGAGCATCGAGCGTACATTACCGTCGTATATATCTGCCCGGCAGTCGATCGAGTTTTCAAAGTTTGCTCGGAGTAAAACGTCGGCATCAGACGCTCTGCTCGCGAATCGGCAAAGGGAGCAAATATCGACTAAAGGCAATGGATTTTCCAGACGACGTGACAGCCGCATTACAGGCGCTTGACGCTTGAGGAGCTGAAAATTCTTCCCCCCATTGCCGCGGTTTCATTCAGCCTTCAATCTCGGGTAGCGCGTTCTTTTTTTTCGGGTGCGAGGCGGTGCGCGTGATGACTCTCGGGAAAAAGAGCGCGCGGGGGGGGGTTTAATGAGCCGAGCTGGAAATCTATTAGCGAGGGAAACGCCGATGGGAGGATAAATGACTGGGTGCGTTTATTGTTACGCGGAAAATCTTTTCCTCCCGTCATTCGGGAGAGAAAAAAAAAGTAACCGGGGGAGAGAGGGAGTCGCGCTCGTTTGATGATGCTGCCGCCGCGCGCGCGCCGTTGATGGAATCATGCGCGTTGCGTCACTGTAAGCGTGATTCACCAATGAGCAATTTTTTTTTTTTTTTTTTCTTTTTCCTGCCTCGTAGAAGTAGATTTTGCGAATGGACGTCGTTCTGCCTCCGCAGTTGTTATGAATGAACGTAACGACGATGATGAATTCATTAACGGAAGGAACGCACAATCGGGCTTACGTAAATTCCTCTTATCTTCGCCGAACGTGAGTTTCGCCTATTTTTAAATCGTAGATGCAACAAAAAAGTGAGTCTTAAGAGCAGCAAAATCAAAGCTCTTTATAGCAGTAAGGTAAATAAATCACTTGACCCGTATGATAAGCTTTAAATCTAAACTGACCTACTATTCGACAGTGTATCGATTCAAATCTCCAATTTCAATATATTTTTAAGCGTCGTTTTATTTTTGGCTCCGCAAAGCGTGCAATTTAGGGCAATTTAGATTATTCAGTCCACGTTCCGGTAAATGCAGTCGGTTTTATTTTTATAGCCCGCCAAGGATTTATCTCGCTCGCCTTTCAAAAGAAGCGGCAGCGGGGCAGCATTTGCAACAGTCCGACACCTTGGCTCGCTCCACATAAACAGGCATCTTTGACCTTATCGGGGCCTGCATTCGCTCGGCTCTCTCGGCGCGGCGAGTCGGCTTCTTTTGTTCGCTGAATAAACAACGTAAAAGTCCGACTTAACTTTTCTGGACCGTGAAACTCGATTATGCTTAGAGAGTAAAACGCTCGCGGGGAGATTGGTGCTTTCTTCGTTTATGAGAGATTTTCTGCTTGACGCGCCGCGCGCACCGCCGGTTTAACGACTAATCGCTTTCTAACCTCTAAATTCGCGAAACGACGCTTTTCGCGGCGAATCGCTTCGCCGAGGGAGTAAAGAGGTGCAGTTTCTCGGTACGATTAGGTGCGCGAGGAATGTACACGACTTTCATTGAATAACACGGTGACGCATTCCTTTACGATTGGGGTAATAAATGTGTACCGCGGTGACAAAACATTGGATTTGTATATATAATGCGGTAATCGCTTATCGCCGACATATCTCGACACAATTTTTTACAACCGTTACGTGTTTGAAAGGATTTTGTGAAATCGGAGTTTAATTGCGCTATTTCCGTTCGGCGATTGATAATTACCGCGTTTATGTTTTTGACACGTCTCTTACTCATCGAGGCGTGAAGCTGTAATCCTGAAAAAATCCAGACCACTCGCACGTTTCGAGCCAACGTTTTAAATTCGCGTCACAACTAGCATTTTCTTACAACGAATCGAACGAAATTTAGCTTTCGACGAAAGTTAACGCGAAAGCCTCGTTCGCAAATCTTAATTAGCGTCCTCGATGCACTTTCGGCTTCGTTCACACGAGCAACAACAAAACACTTGGGCAATCCTAAAACGCGTCGCAGGAAGCCGTGAAAGTCACTTTATAAAACCGAATCCGCCTTCAATTAAAGCAATTCTCCCCGCGCGTTCACATTGATACGCCGCCTAAAAAAAAAAACTCGGTTCTCAGGCTCAAAAGCGGGATAAAAAGCGTCGTCGTCCTTGCGCAATTTCCGCGAAAACCCAGTGCGCATTGCAACCGCGGTAATTGAAAGGAAAAAAAAAACAGTGGCAAAGCCAGATAGAGAGAGAGAGGAAGCGATGGGATTGCGATTTAGGTGACAATCGTCGCCTGCTTAGCCGCGAAGGTCGGCTCTTTTCGCAAGCGTCATACCCTTAAGGCGCAGCGGCGAGGGCGTGACTATCCGCTGAAATTACAGAATACAAGCGCGGCCGCGGGAACAATGCCGCCGCCGACTCTCTTGTTTCAAGCAGCCGGGAGGGGGGGAGGAACAAGTGCACGGCGCAAAGAATGGAGCCGACTTGTGCTGCTGCCGCTGCCGCTGCCGCGGACGTCGGTGCGCGCGTCTAGGACGCGCCGAGAGAAAAGAACAGAGCAACAGGTCAGCTCGCACTCACACGGATTGCGACCCACACGCCGGGGCGCGGACTAAGGGCGAGAGCGGGCTCTTTTTATCGCGCCGCCGTTCAAAGCTAATCGATGTATTAATTGCCCGAACGGGATCCGGGAAAAAGGGAGCAAGCAGGCTTTCTGATTTCGAACGGCTTGATCGATTGAATTCAGCTATTTCATTCGGGAAATGGCTCTCTCTCTCTCTGTAAAGCTGAAAATAAAAATCGTCGAGGTCTGCCTTTTTTCGAAGATTTATTTAGGGTCGCGAGACTGCAAAAAAAAAAAAAAAAAAAATAACAATCGCACCGTAATTAGCTTGCCTGTAATTACGCTTATCTCGGCTGCGCGGCCCAGCTTTTAAAACGAAAATAAGCCGCGCGCGGATTTCCTATTCAAATGTACAAGCGTTTCGTCTTCTATTCTTCTGCTATCGGTGTTTTTCCCCGCTGGCTTCTTGTCCCTATTCCGCGCGGCGGCTCACAAAGAAGCAACAACCTGCCCGCCGGAGTCCCCAAGACTGCGCAAGAAACAAATTATCGCTTCCGTCTCGGCGGCCACCGGAGGTTTTGTCTCTCTCTCCGTCTCCTTCTCCCGTCGGCGGCCCCATAGAAAATCCATAAGAAAGCAGCCGACGCCACGTACGCCGGTTTTCCCGCCGCTGTGCCTCGCTTATCGGCCCTTGGAAAACGGCGGAACGAGTCGCGGGATTGGCCAAATGGCTTTTTGACGACTATTCGCCGCTCTCGTGTTTTTGCGCCTCCGGGGCTCCCCTTCTCCCCTCTCTTTCTCTCTCTCTCTCGTCGACGCTCTTTTGTTCGCGATTTTCTCTCCCTCTCTTCTGCTGCCTATGTTTTTGCCCGTATGAAAGCGACGGTTATTAAGATAAATTTTCCCGCGCGCTTTTTTTTGACTTTTGCCTCTCTTTTTTTGTTCGTTTGTCGAGCTGATATTGTTCTCGCCAAATTGGATTTGTTGTCGACGGAAATGATTTTTGAATCTGGGTCAAGGGTGCCGTTAGATAAGGCGGCAAAAAATCTGTCTTTGTACAAAATTTGCTATTTACACTTTTATCAAATTGTACGGTATATGTTGTGGAGATAAATCAATGTCGCGGGAAGTTCGAAGGAATACAAAAAGAAAGCCGACGTAATTTTCGAAAAGACCTGCAGACTCATGAATTTCAGGCTGAAAAATAACGTTTGAAAAAGTCAGATAAGAGTAGATTTGTCAAATGCCAGATGCAGCATCGGTGTTAGACGGATGACTGTGACATTAAAACTGCTGACTCGGCGTCCTCGAGATGCCTCCAAGTAATCGACACTCTTTCAAGATTAACCAACCATACTTTGCTGCATAAGAAAGATAACTTCATTTTGTTTTCGCTGAGCAAAGAACGCCTGGAAAATTCTCTTTCATTTTAAAGCGTAACAATCAATAAATTCAGAAAATATCTATAAAATTTCGAAAAGAAACGGTTCAATATTGACGGAGGGGCCTTTCAAAAAGTCAAATGCAAAGCAAATAATCGTGGAGAAATGAGCGCAAGCCGTCGGGGAAAAGAAAAACAAACAGCGGGACAGCAAAGTTTATTGAACCTCGAGGATCTCGTCGCGGCGGCCGGAAAAGCGCACCTCGAGAGAGAGAGACAGAGAGAGAGGCGGCAGCTCGTATTTCAAGAATCAGTGGATTCAAAGGCACGTCGTTATTTCGTCTGGCCTCGTCGGTGAAAATCCCTGGGAGCAGTTGGAGAGGGGGGACCGAGTTGACTCCCCGAGATACCTGCCGACTGGTTTTGTTTAAGAACCGCGTGATATTACAGGCTCGCCCCCCTTCGTTATGAATTCAGCTTAAACGCGCCTCGTATCTCGGGAAAGCCGGGGGAATAAAGGCGACAGCACGTGTGGGCCCACACACCGCCGCGTCTAAAGCCCCGTCGTCCGGGGAAGCTACTGGCTTCGCTTTTACTTTGAACAGCGACTTTTCCCCGTTTATTATTCCGAGTAGGGCGGCTCGATCGAGCTAATCGGGTCGAGCAAATTATTTTTTCTTCATTTTTCGCTCGTACTTCAGCGCCGCAATGGTCATTTGAATGCGCCGCACAATTGTACACACATTAATGTGCGCGGTTAAAGAGGCGCTTTAAAAACGTAGGCGCTGGCAATTAAAAATGCACGCACGTACGCATGAATTATACGCGCGCCAGGTAAAATTTAAGATAGCCCGCGGGAAAGCCAGCAATTAACTCGAGCTCTCGCGCAGGAATTTCATTGTTATAGTAAAACGCAAAGACGAAAAAATTCTTCATTCCCATTTACCGCCCCCGTCAGCCGATGGCGTAAAGAGTAAGCTGCTACCTCGCTAATATATCAATGAATGTACCGCTTAACACCTGCCGGAGGTACTAAAGCGGAAAAAAGAAAAGAAATTTATGTACCGGCCGCGACATCTCATGGGAAGCCTGCAGGCCGCCGCCGCTTGCGATCGGCCGGTTTCACCTGACGGGCCTCTCTCTGGATACGGCTACCGTGACGCCCGCCAAGGTTAACGTCGGGCCGTAGGTCAACGCACCTTGCGCGCCCGAGCCGAGCGAGGCGAGCGCCGAGAGATCTCCCGAGGCCCATCTTCCCTTTCCTCGGCTACTCTCTCACGCGCGTTGCCCGACGAGAGAGCCTAGGCGGCCAATTTTCCCTCGGCGCGCGGCGATATCTCGCCGGCGGGGCAAGAGAGGTTTTAGGGATTGAATTCGAGGGGCTTGCGAAAGAGCCAAATGAAGAGCGACGCGCGCCTGGATTAGGAGGAGAATGGAAGCGCCGCGGCGAGTTTTCTCAGCGCTCTCCTTTTTTTTTCTCTCTCTCCGCGACTCCCGGTGCGACAAACGCGCCCAGCTGGGAGACTGACTGTTGTCCCGCGGCGAGCACGCATTTTTTCTTCATTCTCTTCGAGAGAGGCGGGTTGACAATTTTTGTTGGCGCAAGCGCGTTAATTAGCTTGCGTTAAAACCGCCTGGCTTTCTAAAACAATTAGCTTTCTCTCTTTTGTGACTTCCCAGATTTTTCAGCCGGCAAAGCGTGGGAAAACTGCTATTTTGTTTAAATTAAACTCGACGGTTTAATGTAAAAGCTTTAACCAGTTTTCTCATCGCGAGACAGTGGACACATTGTGGGAGATTTAGAAAATTATCTCGAAATACAGTGTTTTCGAGACACCAGACAGATCTTCCGAAATTCAAATAAACAACGCCATCGCCCTTCCTCGAAGCAGTAAACATTTCCCGTCGAAGAAGGAGAGTCGGTCGCGGCCGATAAGCCCCCTCGGGGTGTTCCCTCGAAATTGCGCCTCGGCGTTTAATAACCCCCATAGCTCGGGCTTCGCGTGCAGCTCTTCTCTCCCGCTAACGACAACGCGCGATATTTCATAAGGAGCGAAAGAGAGAAGCTACAGAGCGAGGGAGAGAGAGAGAGAGAGAGAGAGAGAGAGTGAGTTTAGTGCACAGTTGACGTAACAGGGGCGACACGGGCAGCGGCGCGGCGTCTCGTAACAGCTCATTATCCCCCGAGAAATGCAGGCTAACGCGCCCTTTCTCTACTCGCCGGAAAGCCGAGGAGCAATGAGAAATGGATCCTAAAGTCCCTCTCCCGTGGCGAGAGCGACCGTGGAGGAGGAGGAGGAGGGAGATTGATGGACGGTTAAATTCGAGCGATAGTAAAATTTCATCCCCGAACATTATAAATGACCGTCGGCGGAGGGAGGGAGGAGGCCGCAAGACGGAGAGCATAGATCTCCGCGAGATATTCCATTGTGCGCCGCGGGATCCGGAGTCTAGACCATTCTTTCCGAGTCATAACTATATACGGCTGTACTGCCAGTGGGTCATAAGACCAGTACCTCTTATCGCATCATCTTTCTCGCTTCTTATCTCGTGGCGAACGTAGGCGGTGCCCCCTTTCTTTCTCTCGGGCCCAGTCCGTTGGCTTTTATTTTAGCCCCGATGGAGATTCCAAAAGAGCACGGAGGACACTCCGTCGCGCTATATGGATTGTCCGCTGGAAATGGCTGCGCGCCTGCTTTCGGTGCGTTTCGGGAATTTTCCGCGGTTAGCCGAGTGCGACGATTGGGTTAGTCGTGGAGGAGAACGTGAGAAAGGATATGAATGATTACGCGGGTCTAAACATTCCTTCGTTACGAGAACCGAGGCAAAACCTGAGCGCTTAATCAGCTTCGAAGGGATTACGGAGTCTAACGCAGATCGTCATAATAAGGTTTTAAATCACTGCTTCCGGTAGCTATATTTTAACGCAACAAAATGTTGATTACTCGAGAGCGTCCTTTAGGCCGCGGCTTTGGCTCGATCGTTTAAAAAATATCGGACGCTTTATTGGTCTTAAATGACAAACGTTTGGATTAATACGATACTCGAAAGTCATCTGGACACGGCCTGACTCATTAAAAACTCAATTGATATTTACGATCGCCGTACGTAAACATCCTCTGGAATGTCAGCTCTCCATCTGCACCTGCGCGTTGAAAAAGAAAAAAAAACGCATTCGATCCGAGCGGTTTAGAAAAATAACGACCGCATTATACTCGTTCGGAATCTTCCCGCAGCGGAAAATGAAAAATGCCGTATACCTCGATCGCTGCAATGATTAATTATCCCCGGCTCAATGAATCTAATATAAGCCTCGGTTCCCATATAACCCCAGCCACCTGTGACCGAAGGGCGTCTCCGCGTTTCACCTCAGAACTTGACGTTTTTATTACCGAAATCCTAATGAACGCGAGCTCGCGGAGAGAGAGAGAGAGAGAGAGAGAGCCGCCTCGAATTTCCCATGTCAATGGCGCGGGGGAGAGAATCCTTTTACGGCTCGGATTTGGGCCCCGCTAATAAATTATCTATCACGCCGCCGAGAACCTTACAGGTAGACCAGAACAGGTACACAGAGGTTTATAGAGAGAATAGCGGAGGGAGTCGCCGCGGTGCACAAAGGACACAGTCAGCTGCTCTCACATCGGATTTCCCTTCCACCTATCCCCCCGATCTCTCTCCTGACGCGGACTCGCGCGAGAGCGGCTCTATCTATCCGCTGTCCGTCTGTCTCTCGCAAAGGCTTTTCGGGGGAGAGTCGCGCGCGCTCGGAAATGCCAGTCTTTTTCGCCTGACTTTATCTGAAAAAGTTTTCGGAAAATAACAAATTTAATATCGGGAGGGCAGCCGAGCGCTCGTATTGTTTATATGAGATATTATATCCGGCGTTGAAATTACAATTTTCTTCCGCGCGCAAAGGGCTTGAAAAATATCAATATAGCTTGTTTACGCGCGTAATTTGAATTTAAAATGGCGCCTTTTACGGTTATGTAATAAAAAAAAAAGCGAGGAGCTTTTAAAAGAGAATATCTCCTAATCACTTTTATCGCCCCCCTCCCCTCCCGAATGACAGGCGTAATCTCGCTTACGCCAGCTATCTAACTCCTCTAAATCTCCGGAATTCAAAATTTAATAACCCCATCCTCGATCTTTTTATCTCCCGAGGAAGAAAGGCGGCGGCCGGTAAAAATACGACCCACGCCCCGCGATAGCATTCGAAAAAAAAAAAAAGAAAAAAAAGGCGGCCGTCATAAAGTTGAAATTGATCGGCGGGGGCTCGCGCGGGCGCGCAACATGTTTAATCCCACTTTCCCCGGAGCAGCCGCTCGATCATGCGGAGAGTCGTGTAGTCCTCTGCATTTATCGGATTTCCCGTCAGCGCGCGCGCGAGTTATAAGAAAAAAGAGAGGGCAACAAATGCCTGGGCCGCGCGCGCCTTCAGCTGGCTCGCGCGCCCGAGAGAGAGAGAGAGGCAACGACCGAGTCGCAGCCTGGTTAAAGGGCAGCGCATCGTGCCGCTGCACTCGTGGAATGCGGGCCGCGTCAAAGAAAAGCCGCGCGCGCTGCTGCTGCTGCTGCTGCTGCTGCACCGAGCGATCCGATGCGTGTCTGCTCTCTCTCTCTCTCTCTCTCCTTTTTCTCTCTCGGGACTACGTGTGTGCGCAGGCCGACTAGAAATACCGCGGCGGAGCGAGCTTTTAAGAGATATCCGGGAAAGCAAGCGCAGCGCCGCGGTCAGCGTGTCTTCGGCGGACGCGGACGTCGCTGGATTTTCGTCGGAGCGGCAATTTTTATGATTGTCGACGCATTAGTGGGAATGCCGCCGCTTTAATAATACCGTTTAGCCGTTGCTTTTTATTGTGTGTTTGTACCGTTGCCTTCTCCTTTTGGGAGATGCCTTTTTTGAATTGTTATGGGACTATTATAGGAGACGCTTTAGAATTATGGTCGGGAGTATTTTCTAATGAGTTATTTCTGCTTTTTGTTGCAGGTGAGTTTTCGTCTTTCTTTGGAATTGAATGGAAAATTAATCGAGGCAAAGGTATATAAAATAAATATTTAAATAGGCAAAACATGTATGGAAATAATTCAGAATATTTATTTAATTTAAATTTTATGGATTTACCTTTTTTTATCTGACTCTAATGTAATTAATAAAACAACAGTGATTAATTATACAGAAAGCAAATACTTTGATTCTGAAATAACATCAAATTTAAATTCCATATAAAGCATTTTCAAAAAAGAGTTATATCAAATAACAGCTGCGGATTTATTAAATAACAACAGCAGTGCAAAAATTTAAGCTGAAAAACATTAAAAAACAAATAAATCAGTACAATGCGCTAATTCTTAACGCGTGAATTTCCGCTAAAATTACAGCTGACAGCGGCAAAACAAATTTCGCGGAGAGCAGTGCAAGCATCAAGCGCAAATATTAAAATCCTCGCGCCACTTGATGCTTTGTACGCGCGACACTCAATTAGACGGACAAAAAGCGCTCCTCCCCTGCCAGCATTGTTTTTGCATCGGCGAGGAGAGGGGGAGACAAGAATTTGGCAGCTCGACGCCGGGAATGACGCGCTCTCCCCGCGACTCTCGTGTTTTCTCTGTCTCCGCGACGAGGCATCGACGTTTGCGTTCCATGTAAATTTCAGCGTTCGAGATTCCGGCAGCCCCGAAACTCGCCGGCATTGTCTTGCGCGCGCGGAGGCTGCTTTCTCTCGCGCCTCTTTTTTTTCCCCCCGCACTCCCGGAGGCAGCTGGAAAAAGTCGAGCTCTCTCGCGCGCGGCCGGCTTTTTATGCGAGTCGACGCGCGGAAATTACATTTATATTTCAGTTGTTTAACGTCGGCGACGTTAAGGGGGTGGGCGAAAGAGTATCGCCGCGCCACTGTCCGAGCTGACATCCGAGAGGCCGCTCTGCACCGGGAGTCGAGTAGCCTCTCTTTTTACGGCGCTGTTTGTTAGCGCTTCATTAATTATTAAGCGGGATATACTTTGCTTTGAAGAAAGGCGCTGCTCGCGAGGGATATTGTTACGCTTTTGTAATAACGAGAGGGCCACGTGAAAAATGTCGATTTCCGGCGGATTTTTGAAATGTAATTGAAAACTGTAGAGGGTAATAAATTGTGCGTAATTAATTCAATATTTATTTTTAATATGATAATTGAAAATTTAGAAAAACGCTTGGCTTATTTTTATGCTAACACTGTTTTATTTGTTGGATTTTTGTTTTATTCCAATAATTAAAACCAAATTAATATCTTTTACACCTTAGTTTTTTTTATTAAACCATTAAATAAAATGCATCCGAATTATCAATGTACTATCAGAATAGCTTAAAACGAAATCAATGTCAATCTTCTTCATTCAATCATTGTCATTTTAAGAAAATTATGTAAAATTCAGCGCACGCAATCAATTAGTTCCCTTCCCGGAAAAGATACCAATCCGACTGGCCAGAAAACTTTAAGAACGAGCGCGACTTTCCACGTTCCCAGAAGCCTCGCGGCGGCGTCCAGCAGTGCACCGAGGCTTTCGCAACCGTCGCCACGGCAAAGAGAGCATGTCGAGCTTCGCCGGGCCAAACGACTCGCGGAGCAGAAGAAAGTCCCCCCCCCCGGCAGACGCAGGACGTCAACAATGCCGACGACGGGGCCGCGATTTTCCCCGGCGGAGGAAGCGCCGGCTTTTTTCCGGCCGCTGACCCCTCGATAGCCATCTTTCGCTCGCGCAGTCTTAATATAAACCGGTATTACGACCCGGCCGACAATTTAACGCCGGAGGTATAGCGCACGAGGCCGCGCGCGGCGCGGGCCGACGTGACATATCGCGCATACATAATGCGCGCCGCGTTAATAACGGCGCCGTTGTTGCGGGGCCCGGCTCTCTCTCTCTCTCTCTCTCTGGTGCTGTCTCGCGCGCGTATGCTAAGTACCGCGGCTCGGGCTAAAAACTGACGAGAAGTGAAAATGGTCGCGAGACGGCCCGAAGCCTCCGGGAACCCTACATTTTTAGCCGACATATTGGGAATTATGCTAATTAACGGCCGCGGGAAAAACCTCCCTTTTTTCGGCCGCCGCACGCGCGGCTCTGTTGAAATATACGGGCTGCGGTGTTTCGACGCGGCGTTTTTTTTTCTTCTACTTTTTGAGGGAGTGCAGTTTAATGGAATATTATTTGCTGCTTATTAAATTTTGTATAATTCTGTTTTGATTTTGCATTAATTTTAACGTTGACTTGCCCTCTTGTTCTATAAGTAGCAGATGAACGTTTGGAAAGGTAGGTCAAAAACATTTTGCAACACTTTGACAATAAAAGTGTAGCTTTGCTTCAAGCGTCGACGGTCAGTCCCGACTGGGCATCGCGTATTTTACTACTTTATGACTTCGGACCCAAAAGAGCGCTGGGCTCTAATTATTGACGCCATGCTGCGCCACGTCTAAGGGTCTATTGTAAAGCAACACTTTATCGCTCGGAAGTTTTTCTTACCCTGTAAATTGTAAATAACAGTTCTTCGTTGAAAAACGACTTCTTAATGTCAGAAATCGTCAGAATTTCCTGAACAGTTGTTTTCGTTAGAATAAACCAGTCGACGCGTGGCAGCTTATTACTTTCTCACTTGCCGAGAGCCTTTTTTTTTCCGTCGCTCGTGAAAAATCCTTACATCGCCCAATCCATCAACATCACGTCCCTTAAAGCAACGGTTACTTCACTTCACTCCGCGTCAGTCAGCCTTCTCGGAAACGATTGGCCCGCCGCAAGAAAACATAATGTAGCAACACACGACGAAATGCAAAGCAGCCGCAAGTTGTCGCCGCGACCGAAGCGGACAAATCGCATCCCGCGCCTCCTGGCATTCCGTCCCTCGAACAATATCTCGCGAGCTAATAACCAGAGTCGGCGCGTGCCTCTGTGTGTGTGTATGTGCATGCTAAGCGCAAGCCGGCGTGCTTTGCAGAATCCTGCGAGCTCCCTCTCTCTCTCTCTCTCTTTCTCTGTCAGGCGCGAGCAACTCCGCTAGGCATTAATATTTATACTTTCGGCGGCGGCGTACAATCCCCCTGCACATGTCGCCGCGTGACTTTTCACTCGCACTCCTACGTCATTGTATGGATATATATGCTTTACTACCACGGAGTGTTGTAGTAGCCTTGCTCAGCCGCGGATCATAAATATATACACGGGGATCCGCCGACGGTTATTAATAAGCCGATTGGCAATGCCAAGGTTCGCCGGGGCGAGGATTGAATTGTTTTACTTTGGGATTTGCAATGCTTACAGTGCGGGGCTCTCGCGGGAGAGGCAATGCGGAAAGGAAATGGTACGCGCGGTATTGGGTTGCTGTAAAAATTATGTAACGAGCGAGAAAGTACAATGGGTAGGAAATATGATACATTGTTGCCAGGAACGATCAATTATTTTACCGTTAATTTATGTAATTGCTAAATATGTTTCTTATACTTGGCATGAAAAGGTTGCGCAATCGGCTGACGTAATTTCGCGGAAATAATGTGTGGTTTTTCGTGAGTGCATTGCGAGCAAATTTATTTAGTCTTCATCTAATAGTTTTCAGCTTTGCACTAATCATATAGGTTTATGTAAACGCCCTGCAGTTAAAAATAATTTCCCCCTTTGCTTGGCATTATTTCATTTTCACTCTGCTAAAATATTTAGAAAGGACTCTGAACAAGGTTAAACATTCAATCTGATAAAAGCACAAAGGCGAAAACCAGGTCGAACGTATTGTTTCACCAAAATCAATTTTTATTTCCCACCAACGAAAATGTTCAAATAAGCCAGACTCTAAACGTCCGCAAAATCATTATTATTAACGAGAAACCACATAAATCCCTCTCGCTGCACCCGAGTGAACTTTGAGTCGCGTGTCGAAAAAAATACAAGACATCTCGCACGTAAGTAACCGGACTACCTGTTGTAAACTAAAGCACGTGCCCCGCTAGGCGCGCGCGCGCGCCCAGCTGAAAGCCGCTTGCGCGCAGTCGGCGAAAAATTGAAAACCGAATCGTCGCTCGGTGCTCTCGCTCCTTGTTTACAGCGCAAGAAAACGCACGCACACCTGTTGGTTTTTTCACCTCCCCCCGCGCCTCCGAACGGTAATCCGATTTCGCGTGACCGTCGGACGTTGGCCCGCGCCCCTGTCGTAATCGGGGGGGGGGTTCGCTCGCGGAAGTTGCGACGCTTGTTTTTTTTTTTTTTTT
>UCOM01003028.1:0-20787 GCA_900474385.1 Ormyrus pomaceus | reverse complement strand
CTATTTCAACAAGCCGTCTGGAAGTCAGCCGCAAGAGTTGGAAAATCAATTAGCTAATTTATTGGAGAATCGTTTTCCGAGCGCGAAGATTGAAAGTTTCTGCGATGCTGATTTGATGCGCGAAATTCCGGAATATTGCGCAACTCTTCGGGTAACAAATTTTACTGCACCTGAAGTTGAGGAGTCCAGACGCGCGAGACAAATGTCAACAATTTGAAGTGCAATGTAGGAAGCTATTTTGAAAGTGGAATTCGTGGAAAATAGTCCGTAAAAAAATGCATTATTTTAAATTTAATTTTCGGCAAAATGTTTTTTCGCTAGTTAGTATTAAATTGCATTTTACGTGTTTGGCAGAATTTTTTTAAAATCGCACCATTTCAAGCAATTCTTCCAATAACCTGCAGAAAGACTCAAAAGCGCTGTACGCTGCAAACTGCACAGATGCAAAAAGTATGATATCGAAAAGTAGAAGCTTCGAAACGTCACACTTTTTCAGGCCACTTACGTTGCCTTGATATTTTGCGCTTCTCTTCGAATACCTCGAATTCCTCGCATAACATCCGTCCTTAAAAAAAAGAATCTGAGTAAAAATATAATGCTTCGCAGCTGCGCTTGTCTTTTTTTACAAAAATAGATACGGTCTCGTCGGTGAGTAAAATTGCTTTTCGCTGCTTTTTTTTTTTTAATTCCGCATATCGTACTTGCTTAAAAATCAATTAAAATAAAATCTGCACGTATTCACCTTTAAAATATTCCTGTATACTTATTGTAAGTTGATCAGCGGAAACTTTATTTGAATTTAAATAATGAAAATTCATTTTAATTCAGATATCCCAGCGTAACGATTGTAAAATATAAATATTTATCAATATTCATTGTTAAATTTTTTTTTTTTTTTTTCAAGTGCAAAAACGATAAAATAATTCCACGATATTACCGTATCGAAACGTCGAACAATTAATTTTATTTTTATTCTCAAACATTGAATATTGAAATTTAACGTGCCTCCATAATTTATCTCGACGTATCGCGCGCGCATTCGAGGAAAAAGTTTGAATAAAAATAACGCATTAATTAAATCTCTCACTCGGATATTACTATTCGAAAAAGATTTCCGAATTATTGAACATTACCGATTTTGCACGAGTGCACTCCTTACAATAAACAATTTTATTTCGCGCGCTATATAGACACATCCCCCGGTAAGCCGATCCCGAATGCAATTTCGATAAAGCTCCAAATTTTCCGGGATCGTTTATAAAACATAAAACTTTTCCTACGCTCAGCTCCGAAAATTTAAAAAGGAATTAAAAACGCGCCCCGATCGCCGACGTACGTATCACACGCATACATCGAGCGACGAACGAAATCGGCCGAATGACGAATAAATTTCGACTAATTTCGCGCGCATCCTCGTATCGACGTGCGCGTCAGTAAATATATAAATAATATTTATTATGCGAATGCCCAATAATTAAATATGTGTTTCGGTTAAATTTGATTTTCGACTCGGCGGCGGCTTGCCTCGCGTGCTCCGCGGCGCGCGCACACGCACATATACCCGCGCAGCGAGCTTGAAATCAATTAGTTAAATTGGTAAATGCGCCAGACGGAATGTTACATGAATAATGCTCATGTTTATTAATGCTAGGCTCTCTCTCCCCCCCCGGTAAGCGCAGATGTAAACGATTATGATATCCGCCCGCGGCGCTCTGGAACGGGAACGCGCAGCGCCGCCCTGCACTTTTGTATTTCGGCGCGCACGCGAATTTCCACTGTATTATATGCCGAGGTTCTAATTATCCTTTTTCCACCCGCCTCCCCCTCCCCGCGGCTTCGATTACATTCGCCAGAGTTTTTTTTTTCCCTCCCCCGCCGTTTCCTGCATTTTCCGGGCTCGATTATTGCCGCTCCGCGCGAAAAGCCCCGCTCTCTTTGATCTCTCTCTCTCTCTCTCTCGTTTTTTTTTTAATATTAAAAACAAACCGTTCAACGGATAATTCGACTCGATCGCGATAAATAGGGGCTGGAAAATACAAGAGGATGAGCGGGAGAGAGCTTTTGTAATTTTATTGTCAGATTCGCTCGGTATTAAAATTGCAGATTTTGATAGGCGCCGAGCGCGGAAAATCGCAAATTATTTCCCATCTATTTGTGCATACGCGAAGCGCAGCCGACGTTATATTTCCCGCCCGGGCGTAAAACTTTTTAATCCCTTACGAGGGATCGACTGCCAAATCGAGAAAATCTGGGCGAAAACCGGTGCTTTTGTTAATTAGTCCTTCGCGAGGCAGAGCAAATAGCGTTAATACTTACTATTTCGATGGGTAAAATGTTACGGGCTTATACTGCATGGCGGCTCTCGCCGCGGCGAATTCGAGCGCGCTGTTTGCTCGTTCAATTTTTTTTTTTTTTTTTCCACTTGAAAATTGTAAACATAAAAGGGCGGAACAAATTGAAAAAGCGCAATAATTAAAGCCGCGCAGCACCTGTTTTTCCTTCGAAAATAACGTTTACGCGCGGCATAAAAATGGCCACTTCAGCAGCATAAACAAATTTGGCCCCGATATTATTACCACCGTTCGAAAATTAATTAACAATTTCCCCCCCGGCGGCAGCGAGCTCGTTCGACTCGCGCACGTTGCCCCGACAAACAGGGAAGAGCACACACCGTCACGAGACTGCTAAATTAAAATCGAGATCTGCAAGAATCCTTTAAACGAGCCCCTCCCCCCCGCGAAGAAACGGAAAGAAAGTCTCGCGTCCGTATTTACCCGCCGTAAATATTGACACGGCGAGAATGAACTCAGTGTCGCGCATTAATATTAAAAAATTGCACCGTCGCGTAAGCGCCGACTATTAGCAAAAAATCCCCCTCCCCCTCCTCCTCGGGGCCTTTGTGCACAGCGCATTTTTTATGATATTTCTCTGCCGCTCGGCGACAAGTTCGCGTCGATATTTATTTCCCTTCGTCTTGGAATCCTTTGACGCGGAGATGCCAGTCTGCATCCTCTTCGTTTTTTATTTTTTTATTTTTATTTTTTTTTTCATTACATCGAGTCGGGAGAATGGAAGGAACCGGAGGATAAGGAAGGTCACGCGAATCGATTTTAATATCCGTCGGCTCCAAAATGAAGCGAAATCTTAATGAGTTTTCAACGAGAGGGGACAGCGGATATACACCGGAACGGCGGAACTTACAGAGGCGACGTTTTATGCGAAAAATTGTAAGTGCTGCGAAATTAACGGCCGGAGGAAGAAACTTTTGTTATATTTACGGAAAAGTTCTCGGCGAATATAATACATTCTGTGTAAAAAATGTAAAGTAAGAGGGATTTTCTTCGATTTCATTATTACGTGCCTGTAAATAATTGCATTTTATTATTTGCGTCAAAGTATTGAAATTACTCATTTTTAATTGCAGCTTTAATTTACATTTAGGACGTTAAAATTGCGTCCAATCATTTCAATAATGACTATTAATCATTTGTTTATTGGCAATCAATTTATAAATGTAAATTTGAAATTTCGCGTTAAAATTTCCATCCGTAAAAATGCAATCGAATCGCGAATTGAACAAGAACTTTTTACCAAATTTTGCAGTATGTATAACAATGACGAAAAGGATTCAACGCCACTCCCATATTTGTACGATTAGTTTCAACTGTGAAGAGCCAATTACCAATATATCCCTGAATATTGGAAACAAATACCAAAATTGTTTGAAGCTACTACAATCACTACAAAACAGGATTTTAAAAATTATAAACAAAAATCAATCTATAACAACTGATAACCCCATGAATATTAGACAACTGTTTGCTTATGAGTCGCTTATATATCATTACGAAGCTTTAAAAAATGAATACCTAAAATCGAATAGTCAGACTAGAAACAAAAGTATTCAGATACCTCAAAGGCAGAAAACTATAATCAACAAGAACAGCTACATTAAAGCCATTAGTGTATATGTATAACGATCTACCAAAAGAGTTGAAAACTATATATGCAAAAAACTACAAATGTAGATTAAAAACATGGTTTAGAAATAATAATTACAATTAGAGTTAAGAAAGATATTATCACTATGTTAAAATTTGCAAGACTAATATTGTTAAAAAATTGTTATTTTAGCAGATAATATTTGTTAGACCAATTTTAGATGTAAGTTTAATCTTAAGTAACATTAGTGTTTAAGTAATACCGGGGTCGCGAACAGATAACTGCGTTTATCTCTGCGACAGTTTACTATATGTAAATATTATGTAAACTTCTTACTGGTAAATAAATATCAAATAAATATCAAATTCTATCCCCTGCGAATAACGAACAGTAATTACACTAGTGCAAAATGTGCGGAGATTCGCTCATTCTCCTTAAAACGTCTTCTGCCATTAAAATCTGCTTAAAATTCCCATTAGAAAACGTCCCATTGAAATTGATATTTCCCTCGCCTTTCGCGTTCGCCCCACGTCCCTGCAAATTGCTCCTCAAGCGCATTCACCTCGCCGGACGGAGCTCCGCAGCCGCTAAAAGAAGCGCATTACCCCTCGTGTTTGTCATGTACAACTCGTAGCTCTCTCTCTCTCTCTCTACGCAGCAGACTAAACTGGTTTAAGAACAAAGCATGCTGGATCGGGAAAAAGTTGCAAATCGACTTTGGCAGGGGTGGACTGTGTGGCTCTCCGGCGCGGAGGGGAAAAAGCATATGCCGACTAGGCTTTAAGTTTAAAATTGGGATCGACCTATGCTGAGCGCGGGGAGAAAGAAAGGAGGACAGATGCGATATCTCGAATTTTTGAATGAACAAGCTCGCGGAATGCCAATGAAGCGGGAACGACGCGAGGACGTGGAAAAGGTCTTTTCGTCACTGTCGCGGGGGGGAGGCCTGACTTTTGCGCGCCATCGGCATGTCAAAACGATACGTGTGTCTTGTATGCAAATTTTATTGTCTTATGTAAGGGGAGTTGCGTAAGAGAAAAATTGAATGAACCTGCCAAATTACGTGAGGGGATTATATTTAAATTAATATTATTAGTTTATATACTCTTTTAAACATAACTATCTAATAACTTTATATATATATATATTTTTTTTTTTCATAATAATATAAAAAAAAAAGAATTTGTTTCCATTTCAAATTCGCTCATAAAAAGTCACAGCTGCGACAGAAACTTACAGTCCGCACGAATATTACTCTACAAGCTTCCGGCAGGCGAATACAATATACGAGAAAAGAACTGAAGCGAAACAATTACTCTTATTTCTCCGCGAACATACTCACTGTTGAGCTTTCGATGTTTTATCAACACCACTTGGCAGATTTTTGCGAGAGACATCGAATGGATTTACTTACTCCAGATTGTGTATAATTGGAGTAACATAACCTCCGATTTCACTTGCAAAAGAGTGCGGTGCAATTATTTGCTTCATTGTTTACTGATTCTACATCGTCTTTCAATAATCAATCGACATTGCAAGTATCAAGATATCAATCTTGTGCTGATTTAAATTATTTTACGATAAATTCAACATTTCTGTCATGAAATGTTAAAAATACACTCAAAATTTACGTTCAGCTTTTCTTCTATATTTATTTTAACCATAGCAATAAACGTCAAACAAGTATTCCCACTTTGACGAGAAATAAAAAAAAAACTAGTAAACTTTTCTGCTCGCAAACAAAGAAAAATACAATCTACTTACTTGTTATTTAGCGCGGCGCGTCGGCATTCCTCCAAATATTTGCCTTCGTAAATGTTTACGAGCCGCTTTTGCACACACGCGTAAAAGGCGCGCCAACCTTTACTGCCCACTCGCGATTCGAAAGGACGCGGAACGAAGCCATCGGTTATAGCCCTTCTTTCAAAAGCGCGCGTAAACACCTAATTTCCCCCGGCGGCAAATCCTTGCCCTCTGCGAAAAGGCGGGCAATTTTTTCCGCGAAAAAGAGGACCGGGGTTTCGCGGGAAACGGGGCCGGCGACACGTAAGACTTTCTCCAATTGCCTTTCTCGGAAGCATAAAACTCGGAGGCGTGTGTAAGAAATAATACAAACGCGCGGCCGTTAAAGGAAGAAAAGTTTTTTATCTCGACGACGCGGAATGCATTTTCCCGCTAGTTAAATCCAGTGTGAAAAAAAAACTAGGGACCTTTCTTTTGGCGAGGCTCGTTAACTTAACCTACATTCTGTCACTGCATGTTCACTGTGCGACTGTTCTTTTTGGAAACGATACTTTATCGGTGTGAAATTTTTCGAAAAAGAAAAAGCTCTAATAAAGGAACTCTCGCAGAAAAAAGCACAAAAGGCGCGATGTATGTGAACAGGAACGTGTGTAGTACTTGGTACGCGCACTCTCGGGAAGGTGGTTTGCTTGCTCGAGTCGATTAACAATTACGCTCGAGTGAGGCTTGTTCGGAACGGGTGTTTGCAAAGAATGGATCTGGATTTGCGCTTATTGGCAATTTCTCCTTTTCGACTATAAGAAAGCATTTTTACCACTTGTTGTTCTCGTTCTTTTTATTTTTGAATTTCGAACATTAATTTCGATTCGTATTCCTGATAATTTGAATAACTGCAAAATTAATATAACTGGATAATTTTGTCATAATTGTTTTATTCAAATTATTAATAATGCATTATTAATAAGTAATAATGTTTATACTTGATGAATTAATAATATATTATATGAATAATCTGACAAAGCAAAATGATAAAATTCTTTTATTTTTATATTATAAATAAACAGAGAAAAATAATATAACTTATCGATAAGTACTTTTAAGTACTCAGTCTATAGAATCTTTTACATTTTACTAAAAACTACCCAATTAATATTGTATTTAAAAAACTCAAAATTCAATCAAAATTCGTCTAGAAAAAGAACATCATGTTCCTCTTCCGCCGCTCGTATTTGAAGGCAAAATAACTCGAGTAAAAACGGCAAGTATACACAACTCGTTTCAGCAGTTAATTAGAAATTTAAAAGCCGACGGCCCGAGGCACTGGCGGCCGCCAACAATGCGTCAGTTCTCGAAATTGAACGGGCCAAGCGAGCATGTAAATCTGCCGCGCACACCATATTCAATCAACTCGACTGTCAATCCGCTATATGGCCTTTGCGAAGAAACGCAGGCATTTTCATCGAAGGGAGAAAGAGAGCGAGAGAGAGAGAGAGAGAGGAAGGACCGATCAAAGCGCTGCCACCGGCGAAGCTTTGACACGTGCGTAATTGCCGGGATCGGCAAAACGGAAGGAAACAAGCCGCTAACAGCTGCGCAAATTCTCACGACTCCCATGCCCATCTCTTACGGACAGTTCTCTCCCTCTTGACCTCTCTTCCCACTCGTTCGAGCCACGAAACTTTGAATTCCACAGCTTCCGATTCTACTATCTGGCTGCCGCTTCTGCTCTACGGTATGTAAATTGTGGATCCGGGATTTCCTGTTTATTTTTGGGCGTGCGTTTATGTGACGCGTTTTATTTGTTTCGTAAACGTCTGCATTTAGGGTAATTTAATGATCGAAATGCGCAGGTGCGAAAAATTCGTGTAACGCTTACTTGATCCGGTATTATGCTTGTACCTCCTGCGCCCTAACATAAATGAAATTAGACTTAATTTTTAATTTACCCAACTTGTAGTTAATAAATTAAAATTTGATTTCGTTCTAAATGATATCTTTTAGTTATTACAAATGTATTTTTTGTAAAAGCGAATAAATTAAAATTATTTTATGTAATTTATTAACTAACCTCGAATTCGATGAGTTTCCACATCAAAGAATTGAATACATCATGACATCTAGCGGGGAGGGGAAGGGAAATACAATTTGTAATCTTTTCGAACGAGGCTTCTTCGTATAATTACGATCGAACGTCACTTACAGGTAAGTTTGTTTGATCGTTCAAGTATTTCTGTACAAATATTTGTCTTAAAAACGATTTCTTGAGAACTGCACTTTCAAAAAATTAATTGATTTATTATCACTTCTATAATTTATACTTATTATGAATCACATTTCACATCACTTTTCACTATTCGTTGTTCGGAAATATATACTGTGCTAAATTAATTTACTCAAGTAGATCGTAGACACTAAAAATTAATTTACGGATTGCGCCACCTGGACTCCGTAAACGTCATTAGTTTATAAAATACCGAGACGGTTGCAACTTGCAACCGAAAGTAGAATCGAAAAATCAGTTGAAATTTGAATTTATTAAAGTCCCTTCGGGATTTCCAAGAATTAAGGATCAAGTCATCTAATAGTAGGAAATACCTAGAAACTTGAATATTTAATAACGTTTCCTCTCGCGGAGATAATACAGCCCGCGGGTCTTAACGTCCTTGATTCGTCCCAGCGACTCTCTGCGCTCTGCACTCGCGTTTTCTTGCTCAATTTGTAAGCCGAACTCGGCGCTGCGTGCACGTCCGCGCGTTCCCTCACATATCCCGAAGGGGCGGATGACAAAATACGCGGCTGAATGAAAGCGCATGCAAAACTCGGGGATTTAAATACAATAACCTCGGGCTATTGGAAAAATATAGCGAGACAGGGGCGAAGAGGGAGAGGGAAATAGAGAGTGAGGAATGGTGCAGCAGCAGTGGCGCATCGAAAGTAGAAGAGAGGAGTTTGCATCGACATTCGAAACGTCCGAGGGAGTGTGCGCACCTGTGTGTGTGTGTGTATAAGGCTGCTGGCCAGCAGAGTCGCGTCCCCCCAATCACGAGTGTTGTCTCGTATTCTGCGTATAATAAAACAGAGATGCGGGATCGAACCTACCGAAAAAAACGAAGGCTCGCGGATGTCTGGAGGATTGAAAGGGGAAAGCTATTGGAAGTGAAATTTTCGCAAAAATCTGTTGCCTTTTTATATATGCTTCAATGGTAACAAAAATTTCGAGTTTTCTTTTAAAGTTCAGCTTAATTAGGCAAACTTTTTCTGCGAGAAAAATTAAGAATGTTTTTCTACGCGTATAAACCCACTTTATTTTTGAAAATAATTTTTTCAAAACCAAGAAACTTTAAAAGTTTATGGCATGAAACAAGTTCTCTGTTTTCTTAGAAGTAATATAGTTAATTCATTTTATTGTTATTTTTTGTAGCTGAAAACTTTTATGCTTTTTTTTAAATGTTGCTTATCCAACCAATTTTTAACTCCTACCGATGGCAAAAAATCTCTGCCATAAAACATTAAAAAGCTCTTAAGTTTACCCCATATAACAGCATTCTTTGCCAAAAATGAATAATAGTTGCTTATTTCTTTATTGCATTAATAATAATTAATAAAAATTTTTAAATTTTTATTTAATAATTTAGTGGCAACAATAACAACGGTAACAATCTTCATTTAAAAAAAACATTGAAAAGAAGGTTGTGGCGCCGCTTAGCAAAATTCGCACGAACTTGTTGATCCCTTTCCAGGTAGATGTTATAGTGCTACAGTGTTCAAACTAACCGGCTGTCGTAACCGAATCCAAAAACTTTTACTTTTACTAGCATCGTCTGCTAATAAAGATAAATGAATTAAAATCAGATGAGAATTATGAATTCCAAAATATCATTTTTTGATAAAATAAATAAATATTATAAAAATATAGACTCGAACGTTCGTTTTTAATTTTAAATTACGAAGATATTAGCACCTTTCTCAAGGCTATAGTAAACAGTTAAAATATCCAAATATTTATCAAAATCTTCTTTAAACCAGAGATTCTTGTTGACTTATTAGTCTTTTTAATCTTGTCAAAGTATTAATGGGAAAAACATTGCCTTGTCAAAAAAGTATCTTACTAGAATCAATAAAAAAGTTTAATTCCCAGCGTTGTTATTGTATAATAAATTTTAATAACGAATTTTAATAAACGAAACTTGTGAGAAAGGTGCTAATAGCATCATCGAAACGTCGGCGACAATAAATAAATAAGAGCAAACAATGGTTCGAATTAATCATTCAATTCCACATAATCCTTCGTAAAATAAATATTATTATAAAAATGCAAGAAATGACATTGCATAATACTAACACAATGCTGTTATCAAAACGTTTCTCGGGAAACGGTCATTTTTAAATATGCTTACGTAAGACTGATGTAGCAACTCCATGCAGGTATTCAATATTAATTTAAGTTTTAGTATTTAAAGAAATATATTATGCCAGACCTAGGTAAAGGAGACTATAATTACATCTCTATAGGAATTATGCTGAACGTGACATAAAAATATAAAAATATATTCTAAAATGTGAAAAAGTGAATTCTTCATATTTAAGATTAACTTTGGATCCTTATTATCATTGATACGTATGTATAATATAAATTTACTTTACTAACTAAAAAAAATGTTGACTAAGTATTTTTCCATTCAAAACTGAACAAAACGTATGTATGATTGCACAATGTGCACGTGGAACCTTGCAGAACGAAAAAGAGGAAAAGTGTTACATTGTACCATCTCTCTCCACAAATACAGAATCGATTGTCTCTGCCTACAACATTCGAACATGGCGCCAGTCATGCGCAGAGAGCGAAAGCTTTTCAACGATGCAGAGTGAAAGGTAGTAGGGGAAGTCCACTGAGCAACACCGAGCAAGAGAAAGGCTGTCGCTAATCGCGATTGTTCTTCGCGCCTCGCAGCAGCTGATTCATGACACACCGAGCTACATCGAATCGTCGGTGCAGCGTGATTTCGTCCTTTGTCTCAACGACGACTAAACAGACGAAAACATTCCAGTCTTCCATCGGCGACGAGGTGGCAACATTTGCTCACTTTCAAAGTGGCTCTTCGACAAGTTAAACTGGCTCTTTCTCGGCGTATTCCGCACGTGAGTCCCCGAGCGCACTATCCAATTAGTGCAGCTGCAATACACCTTATATCTTCTTTTGCGCCGTCATTGTTTCTCTCTCATTTCACTTTGCCTTTCATTTTTTAAGTTTTCATTTCTTTACCAGCTCTCTCTGTCTCGCGCGCGCGCGCGCGTGCTTATGTTTTGCCGAGGGTCTTGATCTGTGCGGAAACTCGCTTTCTTGGGTATTGATTGGAACTCAATGTTGTGCTTTTGTTATTGTGTGAAAGCTGAATATTGATTTTTAACGGTGGCTTTTCTTGAGGAAAAAACAATGCAGATACAATGGATGGAATTAAGTTCATAGAATAGAATGAATAGAAGACATTTTTTTCATTATTTATTGGCAGATCAAGACCTAGATTTTTTAATAAAATTTAAATCATTTTATTTGATTTCAATTTAAGTTTGTTACTTTTTTTGCCTCCAAAGTTCTCTCTTCGCTACTCTTCCCCTCAGTTGATTTGAATTCATATTGGCAAAGTGCATCGTCAAACCAAATAGGACCTCCATGAAGTTCACAAGGACAAGACGCTGCGTCTGTAAGAGAATCGCAGTCTTAATAAAGTTTTACTAATACATAATTTATTAAAAAACAAAGCAAATGTAGCAATCAAATAGGTGATGTTTACAATACTTCATGGGAAGACCTAAATTAGTAGCACAAATTCTACAATTACTTCTAAAGAAATCTATATAAATTAATGCATTATAAATTAATCAGACTATTTTTAAATAAAATATAAAATTTGAATTCTATTAAAAATTTCTATAGATGCCAATAACCGATCTTCTTAATTATTTTATTCATATGAAATATATTCATTTAGTTATTTCCTTTTATTTTTATAGGTTTGAATTTTATTCACATTATATTCTAAATTTAAGTTTTATTCCTTAATATCAATCATTAATGTGGTCAATGTTGCAATTTTTATCAATTTTATTACTAGTACTTTTAATTAAAGAATGTGTTATTCACAAAATATGCAATTGAATTTTAATCATTTCTTAATCAGCTTATTGTTTTTGTCTGCTTGGGAATTCATTGTTACCATATCCTTATTTCGGTTATTTATTTTCCTATGAAGTATAAAATTACTAACAAACTATGCAACAAACTTATTAGATAAATAAATTTTTTTAATTCAAAATAATATACTAATTATATTTTTTATGTTTAGGAGACGCGAAATGTCAAATCCTGCAGATCGTTTGAGTTACCTGCAGGACAGTAGTAGTGATACGGAGACGGATTATAAAGAATCGGATGGACGTGGAAGACGTCGAACTTACAAGAATCGTCTAAGGTAAGATATTTATTATTTCTTAACTGTCACTTTGGTGATGATACTAATGGTAAGTAGAGGCATCGACTCTGGACAACAAGGATTTCGACATACTGCTTCCAGGCTTGGCTGTCATTGGTAACAATTATTGATTTTGGCACGAAACATAACTATTCATTTGTTTTAAAATTTTTTTCAATTAATATCACATTTTTTAAGGCACCAGAAAACCATAATATATGAGAAAAAAATTAACTATACTATAATTCAATTATCAAAGCATCAACAGCTACAGAATGTTCCAATTATTAAATAAAAAAAATTTAAATGTCCTTTTATTAATATATACGAATTTTTTTCTCATTTATTACTACTGCTGATATCAATTAAAAATAATATTGTTCAATATGTTCTTTGGCTAAATTAAAAAAAAATATTAACAAATTAATTTATTTTTATTGCTGTATCATAATAAATGGTTAATATTAGCAGTATGATTAATAACCTATCTTTTTATTTTTTGAGCCAAAATCAGTAGAAATTTATTTGGTTGAATTTCATTCATCATTAGCAATACATTTTCATTTCTGACATCAATTTGCAACGAGTCCTGGAAACGCTCGAGATCCCTAGTAAACCAGCATCGAGGTTAATTTTTCATAGAAAGTTAGTAAGGAAATGTGATTGTTTTGCATGTAGTTGTGGTGGCTCAACCAAACCAAAATCTTGTTTGGCACATCGGGATGGAAACAGCAAACATCATACTCGTTCATATGAAAGCAGGCAAGGCACAAATTTAGCACAACATAACAGGTAAATTTTCATTTTTGAGTTTATTTTTTATTTACTTTTATTACGCCAACTCATCTCATCATTCACTGGCACAAATTATACGTTACGATAATTAATATAGTTATCTGCTAGTTCAGAATGGAAGCTTGATGTCAGCAATTAAATTTAAAAAAATTCTATAAAACGAAAATAATTTTTATTTTCTAGAATTCGTTCAGGCATGGGGATGGCAAAGAATCAACAAAACCAAAATCGCGAAAATGTAACATCAGGAATGAATTCCTCTTCTGGGACAAGTCTTCATCAGCAAAGTAGTGATGAAAGAATCACGTTGATTGTTGATAGTACAAGGTAAAATAATTAAAATAAAATTATTTATTGTTTTTGTTTTCTTTCGTTTCATTACTTTAAGATTTCTAAAACATTAATATAAATATTTGTTTAACATGACAGTGTTTCATAATTATAAAAAAATAAAATAAAAATTAATATTTTCAAATATATTCAGGAAATCAATATTTTCCAACTAAATATGCTATTTCTAGTAAGATTTCTAAATAAAGTTTTTTATGAATAACACATGTATCATTGCTAAAATTTAAAAATCGGAAAAATCACAAAATACTAAATAAAATATTTTTGTTTTAGGTTCGTAATGGATCCAGCTTTATTCACAGCCCACCCAAACACAATGCTCGGTCGCATGTTCAGTTCCGGCATCGAATTTGCCCAGCCGAATGAGCGAGGCGAGTACGAAGTGGCTGATGGAATCTCGGCTATGGTCTTTCGAGCCATTCTTGAGTATTACAAAGGTGGTGTCATACGCTGCCCACCGACTGTTACCGTACAGGAGTTGCGCGAAGCTTGCGACTACCTGCTCGTGCCCTTCGACGCCAGCACTGTCAAATGTCAAAATTTGAGTAAGTTTCGAAGTCTGACTCTTCCCCGTGAGTGTCTTCCTTAATGCACAAGGAAAAGAATTTTAAGATTCATAAAAAATACTGACACCTATTCAATTAATGCAGCTATTAAATGATGTCTCTTTTTTTCTTTATACAGGAGGTTTATTACATGAACTCTCTAACGAAGGTGCTCGGTGCCAATTTGAAGTGTTTCTTGAGGACCTTATACTGCCTTTAATGGTCAATAGCGCTCGAAGAGGCGATCGAGAGTGTCATGTTGTCGTGCTATTGGAAGATGACGTTGTTGATTGGGATGAAGAATATCCACCACAAATGGGAGATGAATATACTCAAAGTAAATATAATTTTCAAATTGAAATTAAACAATTTTTCATCTTATTAAAAATAAAAATTTGTGTTTTTACAGCTGTTAACAGTACGGTGATGTATCGGTTTTTTAAATACATCGAAAACCGCGATGTAGCTAAGCAGGTGATGAAAGAACGCGGTTTAAAAAAGATCCGACTAGGCATTGAAGGTTACCCAACTTACAAGGAAAAAGTAAAGAAACGAGCAGGTGGTCGCGCTGAAGTCATCTATAATTATGTGCAGCGACCATTTATTCATATGTCTTGGGAAAAAGAAGAAGCAAAAAGTCGACACGTAGATTTTCAATGCGTAAAATCAAAGTCAGTCACAAATCTCGCCGAGGCAACGGCCGATCCCGTCCTTGATTCTGCCGGTAATCCAATTAACGCCGCCATTGCTTTACTTCAAGCTTCCGAGCCAATACCTCAACCTGAGGCTAATATACCTATTGGCGCCGATGCAGGTCAGTACTAAAATTTAAATATGCTGTATCTAAAAGTTTAGATAAATGAATAATGCGACCATTTTTATAGTCGCAGAAGGTGCAGCATTAGGCCTACTGCCACCGGAACAAGAACTCGCTGGCTCCGACGAACCGCAACAGCAGCCCTGAGTAGCACTTGAGCTGTTGGGGCAGCAATCAAAACGACCACATATGAGCGGAGCTATACAACGTCGTGCCGCCTTTAGCAACAGCGCCCTCGCCAAAAAGAAGGTGTCCTGGAAGAAAAAAGCTTGCACCCTGCGCTGAAAAGTGGGGGAATAATGACTGAGAAATTATTCATGACTGAAACTTTACCCGTTTATTTTGTTTTTTTTTACTCTAGTTGATTGAGAAACATGCTGAAAGTAGATGCAACAAAGTTCTGTGATCATGACATTTGGAATATTTCACGGCTGAAGTATTTTTATCTAGAATATCATCAAAGTCTGAACAGAATTGTTAGATATGAATGAATGTAAGAGACATACTTGAAATTTAGTTTAATTTATTTAATTTTAGAATTATTTTTTTATAAAAGTTGAAACAAAAATTGATAAAAAATGTTTCTTTCACAAATTGTTTCATCAATTAAAGCTATTTTATCTTAAAAAAGAAAAATTAATTAAAAAAGCAATAAAAATTCTTTTATTAATTAGTCAATTTAGAATATGACTATTGCACTGACATGTCGTTTTTGCTCTTCTATTAACAAACATTTTTTTAATTTACAAAGAGTTTTATGATTAGTTTTTTATTTTTTCCAAAAGATTTTTTTTTCTCGCGGGACAATGTAAGAAAAATGAGTTATAATTTTCTGAGTTAAAATTACAATAGAAAGGAAAGTATGAAATGAAATATTCTAACTGTTTATATTACAAAACTAAAGCATCGTCTGAAATTTTTCTTATACTTGATAATAAAAACATTTTATTTTATTCATACTATTTCAATGAAGAAAAATGAAATGTTCAAATAAACTTTTTAATGCTTTACAATACATATTTAAACATTTAATTTATTTAGAAAGCAAATAAAGTTTTCGCTGTTATTTATGATCAAATGGCGGGTTATTTTATAATTTTAGGAAGACTATTGATATTCAACATTTAATAGATTATTTAAAATAAGATAGTTATTTGGGCTTTACCAATAAAATTCAATTTTAATACCTCTTCAGAAAGATGTGAAAGTCGCCAAAAATAGTCTGTTGCTCTTGAAAATCACTGGACAAATGAAAATCGATATTGAACTGCAAAAGTTGTATTACTTCTACAGACAGACAGACTTGCGCATATTTCATAAGACTATTATTTAAATTATTTTTAAAACTTCCTTTTTACAAATATTTCGAAAGATGAGGAGAATTCATGTAATTCATACCAAAAAAAATCTTTATAAAACATTACAGATTATAGATTTGTTATTCAAATAAACTTGTATAAATCTATCTGTAAAACAGAATTTGAAAAGGTGCTAAGGCAATGCTAGATTTGTAAATAATCATACTGTTTAAAATGTTGAATTTTTTGTTGTTTCGCAAAATCAATGCAAATTATTTAATTACTGTAAATCATTAATTTAAGCATAAAAAATTTCCGATACTTTCACATCGCATCTGCTAATAAATCAAGTGCTTGATCGAAGGTGCCGAATGAGATTTACCTCTCAATTGAGGATTTGTAAATAATTACTTTCAATTTTTTACCAAGCGGTAAGGTTCACCTAAAATGTATTGTTCACTTGTTCCACGATATGTTGATTTTTCTCGTATGTACGTATAAATATTTCTGAAAATATTCTCGTCAATTTTTCAATAAAAATGTTCTTACAATATCTTGGGATAAAAATCTTGAGATAAAAAATCAACGAATAAAAATATTAATAATAAAATGTATTCAAATTTTAATTATCATTGGAAAATACATGTAAGGTTTTTACGAGTTTCAAACTAAGCTCGGAAATTCCGTACAATTTTCTTTTTGTTTTTTTTATGATAATTCATTTTTTAGTCCTGTACCGCTTTAAGTAGTTTTATTTGATAACAAAGTTTTAATTTAATTCAAAAAGAATTTACTTAATATATGTATATAGTTACTATAAGTATTTTTTCTTCCGTTTATATTTTATATGTGATTAAAGTTTTATGACATTAAATATGGCCCATTCTTAAGATCTTATAGAATTATTAATATTGCCTAAATGGATTACGCGTTTTTTACAAAACAAAAATTTTTACTATTTTTTGTTACTTAAAATAAAATATGCAAGTGGCAAAAACTGAATATACGAAAATTATGTTTGCTTATATCCAAAGTAAACAAGTAAACATTGCGTAGCAATTCTTATATTCCTTATTTGCACTTATTTCACTCGAAAACGCTATAATGCATTTCTTAACTCTTGTTGCAGCTGATTGAAACTTACATTTTCCACAAAATTTTAGCTATCGTATTTACTTTCTGTATAGTTTGCAAAAGTAAAAAGCACGTAAAAATGTAAATCTTAAATGGGTCATACTGTTTGTTTACACATCATAACAATATTATTAAAATAAAAGATTCTCCTTTTAAAAATAATATATCAATATTTTCCCAGTTGAACAAATTATTCGGTCTGATTTCACATGGATTCAGACGGAATCTTCATGGAATCCTTGTGGAATCAGACTAAATCCGACTGATTTTTTCAACTGAGTTATTAAAAATAACTGTGCTATTTTTTTATATTTCATATAGTACTAACATCTTAATAAGATTAATAATCACATTAAAATATTAAATGTACGAAGCAGAAGAATTTTATAGAGTCAATTATGTATACATATTGGTTTACGAAATTAAATATCAGTCGACATTAAAATTATATAATTACACTGTATATATGTCGAAAAAAAATTATGGACATTCGAAGATTCGCTACTATTTCGTAAACATGTCGGTGCTTCAAAGAGTATTAAAAGCAGTCTATGTCAAAGATTGCAATTACGCTGCTTGTGTACATAACTTAATTTCCAAATATTTCGTAATTTCGTTATAAAAATTGCACCGTGTAACTAAATTTTGAAATTAAAAATCTCTTAGTTGAAAATAAACAGACTAATTCTTTATAAAAAATAATATCATTATCCAAAACTATAATACTCATATTCCAAGCACGCCCTGAATTCGAAACCTGATCTTTTACCTCATCTTATACCTCCCTTCTTATTGATCTACGAACTTTAAAGTCCGATAATGAAAGTTTCAAATCGTTCCGAGCCTCCGCAACTTCCACAAAATTTGTTTAAAACATATCCGAGGACTCTTTATTACCCGCGCAGCCCATCGTCAGCGAGCAGAAAACAGTATCGGTTCACCGATCCTCGACACAATTCCTCCTCGATCGAATATACATATATCAGTCAGTGTGTCGTCGCACGGCAATAACAAGCCCTCTTTGGCGCCTTCCTCCCTCGCCATATCAGCTCCCCCCCCTCGAAAAGCGCCGTATACAAAATCGATAGATCGAAAGAGATCGCGCGCGGCGCGCTTCCTCGCGGAGGAGGCCGCCCCCCGAAAATGCAGCCCCCTCGAGCTCTCCGGCACGGATTGGGAAAGAGGGGTACGTTCGTTGGCGAGGTGGGGGCGGCGTACGCAGGCGCCGGTCCGAATCAATAAAGTGGGCGAGCGAGCGGCGCGCCGCGCAACGCACAGTTCGCGACGAGCGAGCGGCGACCAGTGCGTCGCGGCTGCTGCTGGCCTGTTTTTTGCGCGGGGGCCCCGTGGACTCTCTCTCTCTCTCTCTCGCTCTCTCTTTTATCTCTGCACGCAGCCTACGTACACACGCAGCCTCCACACGCATCTCGGACGCCGGAGCCAAAGCGCGGAAAGCTGCAGCTCCGAGGGTTGTACGCAGTTCGTCGCGCTGAGGAGAGCCCGAGTGTTGTTTTTAGTTAGTTTAGTCGGCACGCGCGCGGAGCCGAGGTTCTCGCGAAGGAGAGCTCCCAGTCCAGGTCACCAGCCATGCAGCCGCCGCCGAGAAAAGTAAGTATACAGGCCCACCCCCCGGCCGTGTCTGGCCGGACTCGGACCTGCTCTACTGTGCCGCGCGCCGAGGAAAGGCCGCTCTTTTTATCGATTAAGCTCCGCGGCGCGCTCGCTGAATTCCTATCGACACGTTTCTCTCTCTCTCTCTTTGGCCCCCTTGCTCCCTCTCCGTCTCTCGAGCGTTATTCGCTCCGTCTTCCTTGTTTTTTTAGCGGCTCGGCGATCGAGGCCTTTTTCCGCGAGAGAGGCCTTTTTTTTCCTTCGGCGGTAGGGGGAAAGCGAGGACGCGGAAAATCGAGCGCCGCCAAAGTCATGCACACACACCGCTCGCTCAGCCGGATCGTTACGCGATCCGGAAGGGTCCGGGCTAATTCAAGGGCTCGACGGAAATCCCGAAGGGCTGCTTTCGGCCCGCTTATCTTGTCTTGGTGCTCGCGCTTTTATCGGGGGAATGCATGCATGCGCACCGACGTGTGTGTGTGTGTGTGTGTGTGTGTGTGTGCGCGACGGTGTGCTCTCTAAATCTAAATCAGTTAAAAACTACTGATTCTCCAGTTATAGTTCGATCACTGATCGAACTATAACTGGAAAAACAGTTGAATATTACTGAACAACAGTGAGAATGACTGATTCATATTTAGAGTGTGGCGATAATGGGCCTAGATGTCCTAAATATTCGTGTTAAATAAGACTACATGACACCGACGAGCTTTATTAATAATGACGCGATGGAATTTGTATGTTCATATGAATGCGTGCGTGCGTGCGTGCGTACGTGTGCGTGTGTGTGTGCGTGGTGTATGTGTGTATCGGACATTAGCGTAACCCGGGGTTAACCGCGTGGAGGTTTCCGACCTTGCAACCCCTGTGTGTGTGCGTGTGTGTGTGTGCCGGTGTGCGTGAACGTGTGCGCGCGTGAGGTTGTAATTATGGATGTGTTGGTTTGTGTGTACCTGCTTGCGTGCGTGCCTGTGTGCGTGTGTGTGCGCTTACGTGATGCCATTGTAAAAGTCAGAGCCCCTGGATTCATCACTTTTCATAAGTATTTTTAACTTAAAGCCCCGGAAAACTTGCATCGGGTTGTTGGGACGAAATCTCTCGGTTCCTGTCCGAGACATTGAGAATCATTTTGTATCCTATTATAAGCACACAGTCTGAAAATATTTGCGACATCTAGGCCCATTATGGCCGGAAAAACGGCCCTTATGGTATACCGACCATGAGAACTTTTGTTACAAATATGATTCAGTCGAAAGATTACTGCACGATTTTACATTGCAGTACAATATGGCAGGTCAAGCTGATGAAGTATTAGCCGAGTTAAAAACAATTGAACAGCGGCAAGACGAAAGAGCAGCGGACTACGGGCTACGCGTTAAAAAATTATACAATAAATTAATTTCAATTTACGATTCAGCGCCGGATTTAGAAGAAATAGAGCACATGTCAAGAAAGCGTGGCGCCGACAGAGAGGTGCTTCAGCAATTCTTATTCGGCTTACGCCAACCCTTAGAATATCAAGTCAGATCGGAGCGGCCCTTAAACTTAAGGGAAGCAATTACGGTTGCAACCGAATTCGAAAGCAAGCAAAGGGCGCGGTGGCCGATGAACCGAAAAAAGGATTTTTTCAGGGAAGCAAAGCAATCAAATACGGCACACAGAAATGACAAACAAAATTACGCGAGAGATGAGAATAATAAATTTAGGCAGAATTTTCGAAATGATCAGAATTACAAGCAGAAAGAGAATAATTCAAAATGGTGTGATTACTGCAGAAGGCGAGGACACACCCTTAGCGAATGCCGTACAATTGAATATCATATAAAAATAGGAAAAATAGAAATGCCGCAGAAAATGCAGAATGATAATTTTTCAAAGGGAAACAGCAGAGACAATGCCAAATTTCGACAAGATAAGAAGGGACAAAATGAAGACAACGGGAAAAATAAAGGAGAAAAAGAAACGAAGAATTTAAACTCCCAGGATGCTCGACGCTGTCCTCAGGCGACGGGCAAGACAAATCAGTAAACATGTCAAATGAGAATCACGCAGCAGTCAGAACAGTGAATATTAATTACACC
>UCOM01003027.1:0-20815 GCA_900474385.1 Ormyrus pomaceus | reverse complement strand
GTTAAGTCTCCTTTATGCATTTAATAAGCAAAAGTTAATAAAAACATTTAAATATAGTTATTACTAATGATTTACATACCGACTGACTTTTGATTCAGACTGTAATTATAGACTATACAACCTTAATCAGAAGCCAAGAGCCATTGATCAGAGGTACGAGATCGTCCGTAACGTGGTTAGCTACACAAGACGCAGCGGAGCGTAATCCTTTTTGAGGTTACGCAAGTTGCCCATGTCCTTTGCTAATCTCTGACAATGCAAGTGTATTCTGCGCTTCAGCGGCCACGCTTTCAGTTATCTGTCGTCACACTTCGATCAACAACGGCGCCGCCCTTCATCCGGACACGGAGACCGAGCAAGATATCTTCATTCATTGGCCCCGAATGCTAATACACGTCATTATCGTTTGAAAATTTACCCCGACAATGGTGCTGCTTTCGACATTAAATTCCATTATTAACTCGATTCTGGACATTTACTCGATAAACGAAAGGATTGTTTGGATCAGGGCATTAAATGAGTAAATTTTGCCGTTTCGGCCAAAACTGACCCTCGGCAGAACACGTATACTGAGAAAACAATTTCTTGAAAGCTTCATTGCGGACAATCGATTAAATATATTATTGATTCAATGAAAATATTCTTTAATTCAAAGAAACCCCTTTTTTAATGGGAAGAAGGTTTCTTTAAAACAAGAAAATTTCTTTCGATTAAAAAGGGGGTTTCTTTGAATTAAAGAATGTTTTCTTTGAATCAACAAAATATTTAACCAACTGCCCGCAATGAAGCTTTCTTTGATTTCAAGAAATTATTTTCTCAGTGTACTGCATGAGATAAACGATTTCTCTTTTCAACGTGTAAGAAAATACTTGGTTACAATAAAGAACACCTTAAAGGCTGCAACGCAAGACCTGGAAGACGGCGACAAGAACGACGGGGAAGCGGTCACGGCACGCATTTATGATGGCCGAAGGGTAGCTGTAAGTGCGATATAAGATGTCGTATAGCCAGCCATAAAACTGCCTCGGGATAAAGGAAGCGGTCTTTTCTTTATTATCTGCTTTACTACTGAGATATACTAAAACTTCGGAATCGCGATTGACTTATCCTGTTTGAAAGTCGAAGGACATCCTCGATATTACGCGGAACCCAAAGGCTGCACGAGCGAATGCAGTAAAAAATTGATTTTATGGCTGGATAAAACAAACTCGTTGAATGAAATAACAACATAATTCTACCGTCATTCAACTATTAGAATTAACTCTAATTTAAGCGGAGGACACACTTTCTAGTAATCATTTTGGAAATTCAGAGAAAAAATGTTCGATTTTAATGAAGAGTACTTTTTGAAATTTCGGTTCAAAAAAACAGTAAGCTTGACAATTAAACTGTTACACCGTAAGTCGCTAGCTAAAAATAGATCGATAAAAGTCAAAGGGAATTTTCAGGCAGGAATTAAAATTTTTTTACAAAATGTAATTGAGAACAGATTCTGATTTACGTATTCGTTAACTCTTACATGCACAGCGGGATGTTTAACATCAACATGTTAGAGATTTAAAAATTACAAAAAAGTCAGCAACAATTTGAAATATTATTTAAAAAATGGTGATAATCTAACTGGGATGTTAAACATCATGTTGTGCATGTAAAGGCTAATTTATCTGATTAAACTCTGGTAGAAATCGAAACTATTTTTAAAGTAAGAATTGGCCATTTTCATTCGCAAATGTCAAAAACTTGGGCAGTACAGTAGTAATTTACTACCCAAGTCTCTTACATAAATGAAACGATTTTTCGAATCTATTTATGACATTTAAAATACCCAAGTCGGCTTTTTAAAGCATTAAAAATGGAATGAATTCTGCAATTGCTATTTTTTCAGTATTTCCAAGCTAGTTTTATTGGCCAGTTTAGATACCTAGAAAAGGTCTAAGAACTGAAGCGAAAAAATGGCGACGAGGCGAAATTAATATTTTTTTAAATTTCTCACGGAAGGACACTTATAAACTTAAAATTAGTTTAAGCTACTTCTTTGTATTTATATAAGATATCCATAGCATTTAGATGTTTTTTACTACATTACTGAATAATCGAGAACGGAGACTGAAGTGTAATAAAAATATGTGAGGTTATTTTCAAGCTTCAAAATGGCCAACAACTACTTCAAAGAAAGTTTCATTATGACCGGAGAACTGGTCATTTTTCAAGGCCATTTTATAGATTGGAAATTCTACCAGGGAATAAATATAGATTTATCGAAAGTTACTAAACCCTATTTGACTACCAATTATTTACAACGATGTGTTTGCTCTACATAAGCGAAGTTTTTCAAAATGTCCAGTCCTATCAGTCAAACTCGGAACTTGGCGCAATTATCCATATCCGGTCAATTAAGCTCAGAGCGGATAACGAGATTCGCGAGCACGGCAGCAAGACTCATCGCGTTTCAGCGGGGCTTTCTTGCATATCCCGAAATTCGATTCTCGCTCGCTTGCGCGCTGACGATCATGTGTCCTCGACGAGGCCGTCGAGTACTACCTGACGTATTTCCATGCCGGGCGAGCGTGTCCTTGCACGAGCTCCAGACACGGCTAATTGCGGTGTTCCGCAGACAAAACACGCGCTGCGCTGCAGCTAGCTTCTGCAGCCGACGTGAGCGAGAAGGAGCGAGAGTGGGAGGCTGGCTGCCGCGGGGCGGGAAAGGAGCAGAGCGAAAAGCGAGTCATGTTCCGGCGCCGTGGAAGGACCGGACAGTGACAGATTGCGGTATTTTCACTTTGGCAGTTCGGTTCTCCGTCTGTGTTTGTCCGAGGTTCTGACTCGTTCTGTCTTATAGTAAACGGAGCAGTTCGGCCTCGTTACACTGTCACGAGCATAGATTACGATGCTGTCTGAGAGGCTTCTTGCAATTGAGTTGAACGATCATTAACGGAAATTGCCTGCTATGATATTTTTTTGGCAATTATCATATTAGAGAGATATTTAACATTTTATTCAAAAAAGATTAATGTTAGACATTTCTCTTGTTATTTTCTGGACAGTACAATCTCTGTACACAAGAGTAAAACTTTGTTTATCTGCTTCGTGCCGAAAACTCGACTCTTCTTTAGACCCAACAGCCGTTCATCTTCTGAAGTGTCAATGCATCTTCTTATGCAGTCCGTAAGACATTTTCGATGACATTGTGGAATTAGATCAGCCTTCTGTGGAACCACACATATTTCTTTCGCCTGCGACATAGTCACATCAAAACCTCCAATAGAAATTGAGCTTTGCTTTGGAATCTGCTTTGTAAAAACAGCTGCAGCTTTAAGTACGAACAGAGTGATGTGTTACTTGAAGAAAGCACAGAAAAATTTTTAAATAATTTTAACTCTATCTTTTTTTAATTTTGTATGGATACAGTACAAAATAAAAAAAATTTTGAATTATTCAAAGCATATTTTGAGACTGCTCAAGAAAATTCAGTCAGCCTCCGTAATACTTTGAACTATTGAAAAATTTTGAACAATTGCGTTTTTCACCTGCATAAACTCAAGAGTTTTGCTCGCTCGAGAAAACTGAATAAGATTAGAAAATTCTCGTGAAATCCTCCTTTACAAATAAAATAAATAAAGAACACAGTTTACATAGTTCTTGCCTGGGAAATTTGCTTAAAACCGAGCTTCAAATTCACGACCTTTTTCTTGTCTCAACGGGACGAGAAATTCGCGAAAAATGAAAACTCGGAAGATTCATTCGTATAGTCTGAGAAAGAAGGACCGCAAGAAAGAGAATCCTTGAAGGACCTTCGCTCTCAATCCGTCTTACCTTGCCTTTTGCACCGGGCGAAAGTGGCGCAAGCATTTCGTATGCGGATTCGTGCGCGAGCAAAAGAGAGTTCGTTTCTTCGGAGGGGGGGGGGAGGAAGGTGGGCACCATTCAACACGCGCTTTCCATCTTTATTCCTAACTTCCTTCCTTCCTACCTTTCCCTCTTCGCCGGCTTCTTGCGCATGAAAAAAAGGGCCGCTCGGAAAGTCTGCACCTTGCACGGAGCTATTTCGATTACATTCTATTATTCCGTTTCTTTCCCTCGCTCGCCTGAATTTTCAAAGTGTATCTTATTATTCTCGAAATGAAACTAATCTGCCGACTTTTTTATGTATTCCACTTTCGCGTTACGTAGGAGAAAATTTAATTTGCTTTTTCCAGCAAAGAATGCTTTTCTCTTTTATCATAGAAAAACGATTTGTCGAATGCATTGTCTTAACTTTTTTATTAAATTAATTCATAAGATTTTCATAAAATTAACAAAAATTTACAAAATTTATATTGGAATTGTGTATACAAAATTATATTCAATTATGTTAGGAATCCCTTATTACTCTAATTCAGATGAAGAAAATTCTAAAAGTTCAATTTACTTTAGTTGATTAATGTTCAGAAACCATGAAAGCAACGTTATAGCGTTTACACAGTACGGTTTGCAAGTTAAAGGAAAATTCCAAGTTCCAACAACACTTAAAAATTTCCTTACCAGCTCCAACTAGATTTCGGGCGGCTTCTTACCACGATTTCCTCACAGCCATGCATAAAACAGTTGTTGGAGAAAGAAAGTCGGAAACTCGACTATATCAGCAGGAGATTAGTTATTCCTAATCCTCGTGGGAAATTCAAGAGGCAAGCAGCTCAATTAATATCTCGAATCGAAATCTTATTTCGCGGATACTTGCTCATTGTGGTTTTCGGAGTTTCCGGGAGTCTGCTAGACGGCGCAGCCAGTTTGGAGCCCCCGGAAATCAGAAATGAATACGTAACGTAGAGCTGAAGCTAGGTAGGCAACCAGGTGGCCTAGACCAATCGTGAGCCCGTTTTCCGCCTGGCGAACTTGTTATCCGGACCGGCAAGTGCTTTTTACGTCCGGCGTGCGAACGCAACTCCTCCCCGGGGACGTTTTCCCTAGCCTGTCCCCTGCCACCCTCAACTTTCTCAAAGTGAAACGAGATGCAGCGTGCCGGAAAAGGCAGAAGCGATGGCGGGACGAATGTAATTTAATGATGGACGGCAGAAGCCGATTGGCTGACCGTTGATAGCCTTCACTGAGAAAAAAATTTCTTCAAATCAAAGAAAGCTTCATTGCGGGCAATCGGTTAAATATTTTTTTGATTCAAAGAAACCATTCTTTAATTCAAAGAAATCCCTTTTTAATGGGAAGACAGTTTCTTTAAAAAAAGAAAATTTCTTTCCATTACAAAGAGGCTTCTTTGAATTAAAAAATGTTTTCCTTGAATCAAAATAGTACATTGTGCAACAAGGGCAGAAAATGAGTTATTTCTAACGAGGGTGAGGTATTCTATTGTTAGTGAGGTGAGGTATCTACCCAACTTTCTAACATCAAATGAGGACTTTTCATACCCTCGTTGAGAAAAACACGGTGTGTAACACGGGGAGAAAAGCTATTTCAGACTCGGGTGAGGTATTTTCAGCACACGTCTCTGCCTTGGGCGCTCGACTTCAACTCGTGCTGAATATCTCACTCTCGCTAGAAATAGCTCATTTGCACAATGTATTATTAACCGATTGCCCGGAATGAAGCTTTCTTTGATTTCAAAAAATTTTTTTCTCATCTTTGGCATTTTAATAAACTGCGTGAAATATTCATGAACAGTTTCAATTCATTTTTCATCAACAAGCCTATTTCCTTATTGAACCAGAAACGTAGCTGCTGAAGTCAAGGTAGACACTGTAGACGTTCTGTAGACATTGTCGCCTAGTGGAGCTTCAGATTTGAAGTTTCATCGATTGTTCAAAGTTCACTTTCGACCTATCCTCAGGCAGCGAGAATGAAAAGAGCATATATACAATATACTTTCGCTGAGAGTTTCCAAAGAATATGCGAAAGCAAGAAACGCGAGAACGAAAGAGAGCGAGAGGCGGACCTTTACGCTTTCGGCTTAAACGGTGTGAGAATGGGGTCGATTCAAGTCTGTCACTCTCGCGAAGTAAGAGCGCGAGCGCGCGCTCCCAATTTTTCCCTGAGTTTCGTGGAGGTGTGCGGGCGCGAAGATGGAAACAGAGCGAAACTGTCGGAGGATCGAAAACGTCAAGACGAAAAGTACTTGTCTCCCCCGTTCGAGTGCTTGCCGAAGACTTCGCATCTGCTCGTGCATAAGTGAAGACGCAAGCATCGCCTTAACCTCCTTCCTCTCCACGTCCTGCAAAAGCTGCTTCTGTCCCTTCTCTCTCTGTGCTTCATGCGTGATCTCGTTCCTCGTATTTTTATTTCTCGACAACGAGACTTCCAATAAAATTTTCTATTCTCTAATTAAGGGCGAGTATTGCTAGCCTGCGCAAATCCTTTTACGTTTTTATAAAACGGTTTAGTTTGTTGCCGCTGCGAGGTTAGAGAACAAAAATGGGAGAAAAGTAAAATAACAAAGTGAAACGAATTCACCTGATATTTCGGTAGTGGAAAAACAGATGTTCTCTCGAGCGGCGTCGGAACTTTCTATCTCAACTAAATCTTTATAGACTGGATAAAAAATTGGTAAAGTATTATTATTTATTTGATTTTGTGCAACAGAGTTTCTAATTTTTTCTCAGCTTCCAGCTCGAGATTTAAAGCGGAAAAGAGAAGAATCTATTTTTATTTTTTTCAGCGGGAAGGGGAGCGAAATAAAGAAATGAAAATGACCGTAATGGAGAGCGAGGGCAAGGACGAGAAGGCGAGAGCCGCGTGGGTGAGAGGGAAAGAGAAAACGAGCAAGAGGGAGCAGAAGAATGAAAGTTGCGAATGTGTGCATGATAAATCGTAGCCAGTTAGGTAAGTACGTTAGCTACATACGACGTTGGAACAAGTGCATGTATAACTGAAGCGAGAGAAGGAGAAACAGAAGAAAGGCCCAGGAGCGAGAGAGCGAGAGAGAGAGAGAGAGACTCTGGAAAATAAAGTAGCGGAGGCATAAAGGATGGGGACAGCGAGGGGAAGAAAGAAAAGGAGGAAAAATTATTATTGGAGAATTTATTTTAGCCGACAGAAATTATTGCTGCCATTATGTCGACGAACGAACACGTGTTTTATATGCGCGTGCGGGAGCACTCAGTCGTCGACGTCGTTGTCGTCGTGAAAACGGTCATAGCGAAGCGCAGCCGAAATTCTTTCCTCGGAGCCACGTGTATGTATTCCAACGCTAAGGACGCCGCCTCGGAAAATAATTAACAGACGAGAGGGACGATGAATGGAAATGAGAAAGGCACTGATATATTTCATACGGCTAAGCCGCCTTGCCAAAGAAATTATGTACTTGAAAGACGAAGCGGTGCAAGTGCTGGAAACTTAATCGCCGTCTTAATGGATTTTGACTCTAGTTTGCTCGGCTTATTTATTAGTCCAAGAAGAATTTCTTAAATAGATAATAGCCTTAAATTTTATTGAATATTTCAAAATACGTTACATTCTATTTTATTCAGAGTTTCAGTTTAAAAATGCTAATTTTGAAGGCTGCATGCAACTGATATGTACACCATAGAAAAGCAACTAAATCCCATGCATTCCTTTAAAAAATTATTAAAGAAAAAAGAAAGAAAAAATCTGTTTTCACAAGATGAATAATATATGTTTCTCGCAAGAGAGACAAATACATATAAACCGCAACGAGTACACTATCGCACTGCAAACGCGCCTGCGTTTTTCGTGAAAGAAATACACCGGCTCGAGAATTCAAAAGAGCTCTTCTTAGTCTATAGTTTCGAGTACTATCGAAAGTAGGACCTGGCTAAAAAAGACTCGCATACGCTCTGCTGAATGTGATGTTATTATTATACAGCTCCGGAGGAGAGAACCGACATCAACTTACTAGAGAAATTCGAGCACCCTGAAGTGCAACGTATATAAAGCGTATACGTAACGGTACGTTCCTCTGTCTCGCAACAAGTGCCGCTGAATCAGATCTCCGCACAATTACGGAATCGCGCAGTTTCTAGTAGTCGACAGAAGGAGAAAGTTAGAAAACGAAAAATTGACTCGGCGTCTGTCCACTTGGCCTATTCCGGCGAATTTTTTGCTTGCTGTTTCAAAGAGCCCTCTCCTCTGCACTCGGCAAGCGAAATAAACTTTGACCGAATACATACTTCGGTTGCTTTTCCAGCTTACGTGCACGCATATGGCTTTGGGTTTCGGAAGAAGTAGAAGCGGTAGACTTCGGCTTTTTAAAGCCTCTGCTCGCAAAACAGACTCTCGCCGGGAGGGAGGCTTTCCGCAACCGACGAGCGCAGTGGAGAGAGAGGGAGAGAGTGCGGTTGCGAAACCGCAAGCTACTACAACGCCGCGAATCTTGCAAGCGAGAGAGACGGCGAGTTGTGTATAGGTAAAGCTCTTTAACGAGCTTAATTCCCATAATATCTCGGGCGTTTTAGTTTAGCCCGGAGCGCCCGGGGAATAAATTCGTTTACAATTAATACGCCGCCCACGCGGGAGTAAGGAGAAGGGGGGGACAGACGAATTTCGGAGGTATCTCTCGCGCCCGTCTAACCTTACTTCGTAATTAGGAGCTGCGTTTATGTCTCGTCATTCTTTAAATTGATTTTTCGAATAGTGAAATTAGCAATATAAACTAAAAGCCTATTATTGAATTCTTTAAATTGAAATACAAAAAAATTAAAGAAACGATCTCGTGAGAATTCAATGAAATAATTACTATAATATTTCCATTCCAAGCCAATCGCTATAAACGTCCCCGCAACATTGCAATCTCCACAATTTATGATCGGCGATGGTATTGTATACTTTCGAGGCGATAGAAAGCAGCGAATAAATTCGAAATTCCTTTCCAGTGAAAAAATGCTCGAAGCGTTTAAAGAATGTAAGGTTACCAAACAATAGGAAGGAAGAGAGACTCTCCGTCTCTTGTGCCTGCCGGGAACGGAAGAAGAAAAGAAGAAGCAGCACAAGAAGTAGAAGAAGAGCGAAGGAAGAGGCGGCCGAGGGGTGAAACAGTGGGGAATAAGACAGAGAGAGTGAGAAAGAGTCGAAAGTTACTGGGCACAGGAACGCAATCGAGTGGGATTAAACCTTCTCGATTGCTTCCAACTTCACGTGGGTTCTTCTAAGGGATGGTGAAAGGACGCGCGACTCTCCACTTGAGAGCCTGTCTCTCTCGCACTTCTCTTCTCTCCCTCCTTCGCTCGCACTCCTTGCCTTTAATTGGACATTTTTTTATTGTCAATTTGTGATTGAGATCGCAGCAGCTTTTATCACACTGGGGATGACCGACTGGAAAAGGAGATCAGCTGGAATGAGGCGCTTTGTCGGACCGAGGAAGAGAAGACATTAGAACACTTCCTTCGACTCTTATCAACGCTAATGCAGCTGCGCTTTGAAATCTTTTCTCTTTTGCCTTTTTGTAGTTGAGTGCTCGTCTAACGCTTTCGATGACGCAGTTTAAGCTAGATTTTTAGAATTGTAATCGCGATCGGAGCAATCGAATTAAGTGTCAAGAGAAGAAAAGAGTTTGCAGTTATTTCAAGCATTTTTTGAATTTAAAAAGTTTTTCTTAATTATTTAGTTGCTATAAATAATATTAATTTATATGCGCTGTATTCAAGATTTAATAAACCAAATTATAAATGGAATAAAATATGACTTCTATTGTGCGCATGAATGTAATTCAAGCTGTGTATTTTCTTGCTTATGAATTTATGCTGTTAATTTTCCTCGCTTGGTTTAATTTTTTTTGGTAAAATATTAGTGCACAAAATAATTTAAAATCTGCAATTATACTTACATATAATATAATGTGAGAGGATAAAGATGAGAAATTAAAATGACTAACATTATTCGTATAACGCTTTAATGAGATTGAAATTTAATTTAAAGCTAAAGAGAACACTTAAAAAGTAGCCGCATTAAATTGGAGAAAAAGAATTTTCATACGCGACTAAAATGAAACATTAAAAAAATTGTTACATAACTTTTTACTATTATCATTTAATTGCCATGAAGAGTTTTGCGCGCTCTGCGCTCATAACTTCTTTCAAGAATGCAATCTCCGAAAAAAGTAGAAAGAGCAAGAGAGTATTTATTATAAAAAAATCAGCGAGACAGCAGCTCGCAAGCTCGCAAAATCAAAACGTGAAAAGTAATTCTCGGCTCTGCTCGACCGCTTCTCCTCGGCAACGGGTTTCCTTGAGCAAGGTAATCTCCGCCTAGAATATTCTACGCGCTTGAAAACGTTAGAATGACGAAGGACCAGCTAGTGTAGAAGAGGGCATTCGCGCGCTCGCAGACGCACGACGGAGAGAAAAAAGGAAAGAGTGCAAAAAGAGAAGGCAGTAGCAGCTGAAGGAAAAGAGGTCTGCACAGCCGAGAGAGAAAAGAGAAAAGTTCTCACTTTGCTACTTTAGACGGGGACTGTTGCGAGCTAACAGACACACGCTTGCGCGCTCCCACACGTAGACCCGCAGAGAAAAAGCACAAAAGGGGAAAGAGCATTGAAAAAAGAGCGAGAAAGAAAGAGGCGTCTCCGAAAGTAAGAGAGAAGCAGCTGGCTGGCGGCGGCGGAAGGAGGAGAGTTTTTCTCGCTTGCATGCGCGCGCACGCCGGAGCTAAATCGCAGGCATTTTTATATGCTTACACGGCAAAAGCTCTGAAATATTAAACGCGCAATTACCGGGCCCATTCAGCCTGATGCACCACTGAGACGTATGCGCGCGGCCGCGTCGCGCAGATAGAAGCCGAGGGAGAGGGCCAAAGAAGAACACAGCGAGAGGGGAGCACGTGACGCGGAGCCAGCCGCTCCTGCCCTCCCCGCCGTGCCAACTTGGCAGTGAGCGCGATGATAAAAAGCTCATATGCAAAAGATGAAAAGCTTTTAAGAGACGGTCGAGCGCGCGTTCGCTTGCGGAAAAAAGAGAAAAAGAAAGGCGAGGCTCGCTCATTGTTTTTAGCGTTGTGTAAGCACGACTTTGGCGCGTCAGCGTGACGCTGTTGCGTAGAGCATCGCGCGAGATTTTCTCTACGACCTGCGCGACTGCGAGGGCCTTTCTAAATGTAGCTGGGGAAAATCCAGTACAACTCACGCGTCATGGAGAGAGAGAGAGGGAGGACGCACGAGCTTTTTAAAAGCTCTCTACTGGGTACGAAGAAAGGGCATATTGTAAAAAATGCGAATGAGAAACAAAGGCCGAAGAAGGCGTTATGAAACGCGAAAATGAAGAGAGATTTTCGTCGTCGGCGCTCTTTTTCTTACTCTGCGTATCAACTTTGGACGTTTAAGGGAAAGCTCGTCTTCGTTAGGTGATTGTCGGAAAAAAACCTCTCCAACGTCTCCTTTGCATGTTTGCAGGAGCTAAATTAATTTCAACGGCTGCCCTCGGGAGTCTGACTATAATTTGCTATTACTACTTATACTTTTACTTTTAGTTTTACTTATATTTTACATGTCCTTACTGTCTCCATTGCATCCGCAAAGAACGAAACTGCAAAGAGCGACGACGTAAAAGGCCGGTGATTAAAGCTAAAAAAGGACGGCGATATTCTGTCTACTCCCTTATCAACTTCTGGATACTTAAAGTCGACCCTCTCCGGCTTGTCATCGCAGTTTCTCCGCCGGCGGCATGAAAAATTCGCGGCCCGTAGAAGCTTGAGCTGCGCTCAGCTTAGCGCGGCGAGTTGATATCGTAAACCTGTATACGGCACGTTAAGGCGCAAAGCAAGCGAAAAAGTAAGAACGAGACGTGCGGCTCACAATGCACGTAGCTCCATACATTATCTAGCAGCCATTTCGGTGGCGGCGGCGCGAGTTTACGGGCTGCTCCATCACGAGCTTGCAACGAGACAGAGAGCTTAGCTTATCTTAGTGCGCAACAGCGCTATCCGAGGCTTCCGTCTCCGTGACGGAGAAACTACTGACGCGCGCCAGACTAATTCACCGGTCAAACGAGCCCCGCACAGCCGTCCTGGAAAGTTCGACCCAAGATTAGGCTGCGATTTATAGTGCACTCGCGAGACAATAAATTTTCCGCGGAATCGGCGCCCACGACGCGGAGGTGACACTCAAGTATTGAACGACTCGCGTGGCAGCTCCTTTGCTTTAAATGGAAGATTTCGCGACGACGTTTAATCAAATGTGCTTTGCGTGCGCGTAGGATCAAGTTTTGTTAAGCTGTGAGAATCCTAAAGAGCTACCATCTATGTAGCTATTTTTTTTATTTTTTTTTTACGTCAAGAACTAAGATTAACAATAAATATTTTATGAAATACAATGATTGTAGAAAAACAAAAATAAAATTATTTTTAAAACTTTGAAAATTCTTTATTCTTAAAAATATAAACCTGGTGTTTAAGAACAAATTTTCTTGCTAATAATGAAAAACGTTTATCCTCTTCCGCATCCTGTTAAATACATAAATTCGTTTTCTCCGCGAAGCATTCAATGAAAAGTTAGCGATTCGCGTGGGTCCGCATTTTTCTCTTTGTTTATACAAACAAGCGTGGAAAAGAAATAAACGCTGCGGCGTTTATTTCTTTTTTATATTTGATAACGGTTCTCCTCGCATAAAATAAATAAAGTCGGAGAGCAGCGTCACTCTTCCTGCGGGAGTAGCTGTCGCGGATTCCCGAGCTCCCCGAGGATGAGGCACTGATCCATTTCCTACCGAGGTTACTTTTTACTTCCGCGCGCGAGGACCGGCCCCTTGGGATGTCCACTTTTACCGCGAGCAAGACTTTCTTGCGGAGCGAGTACGGTCTATCCCACAAGGTGCTTGCCAATTAGCACAGCGCGCATTCTCTCACTTACGTCTCATTATGTTATTTACAAGCAGATAATACCTTCTCCGATCTCTCCTCTTTTAAGCATCGAAGGCCGAACGGAAGCAGAAGAAGCTCCAGTGCCGCGTGGGGTCGTGCGAGAGAAACCGCTCGCCACTTACGCTGTGTAAACAGCTCGAGTAAGGAGTTGGAGGTTGCCCTGGAGTTTCTGCCCCGACTCTCGAGCAACCGCGAAAGAAGGACAGATCGAAGGATACAGCGGCTCGACGTCGACAAAAACAGCGAGTGAATATGCAACGGGCGCTTGTGTCCACAAGAGTGTCCATGCCGCAGGAAAAGGGGTCGGTCTTTCGCTGGGTACACACGGCCGCGACGCTCTCGGCCTGAATGAGCTCGCCTCGTTATAAAATGCATGGGATTTTGCTTAACACTGGACGCGCTCGGCGCGCATTTAGAGCCGCCTTCCTTCTTCGAACCCTTCTTTTTTCAGAGTCTCATCCGAGAGAGATGAATGCAACAGGGCTGCTGCTACCGAGAAGCCTGACGCAGTGCAGAAGGAGGGGAAAGAAGCCTGCATGCAAAGGCTAAAGGTCTGCTAAAGTTGGATTTGCGGCTTCCAGACGAGCCGGATTTTAAAAACCATTTTAACTTTCGTTAAAATGGAATTTTTTGAAATGTGGAAAGTTTTACCTCGCGCAGAGTAATTAAACGTCTTTTCAATTATTTTTCAGGAATTGTATTTTAAAGTAATCAACTTGTTCACCGAAATTTAGCCCCCTTTGAAATTCGATTTTAATCGCTCGGTCGGGTGAGAACACTCGTGTTAAATTACTGGCAAAAGCAGTAATGTTATTTCCATGACTTGTAATTACTATATCATTATAATTAAATGCGTATTAATCTTCGGGATTACAAAACGAAATACAAATTCATTTTACCATTAAGGAAATTATTATCATGATTAAGCAGAATAAGTAGTTATCTAATTGATATTGCTGCAAAAACTTTAGCGCTGAAATTTTGAAATTAAATTGCTGTATTTTAAAGCAAGGATCATTAATTAAGGAGTCTTCGGTGTTTTTGAATAAAATCACGTAAATCTCTAAAACTCGAGAATAGTGTAAATAAACTATCCCAGATTCATTTACGAGAAAAAAATTCTATGATTCACAAAGTAATTTTCGAAAAAAAACGCTTTCAAAAAATTCAGTCATCAGTCTCCGTGAAACAAAGATATATTTATACATTTATCTCTGAGAAATCCGTTAGATTAATAAAAACATTATGTTAACATATTCAATTAAAAGAAATTTGCGAGTAAAGTACTAAAAATAAGATAAGCATCGTATAGTCACTGCTAACGCACATGCGTCGTTAGTTTGACAATAGCGTATAATTCAAATAACCTGAATGAAAATATCAATTAGAAGGGACGTAAAAATTGCACAGGCTGCCCTGCTGGTAAGTCGTACTAATTTTTTGTTTTCCCTAATTTTTGGGGAATTTTCAACGGCTTCTTATTCTAACATTCTGGTACGATTATAATACGCGCAATTATTAAAAAAATTAATCATAATAAGCATTCATTCAAAGTGTGACCCAAGGTACCCTTCACTTGCTACGACGCCAAACGCTGAAAATTCCTTAAAACGCAAAAAAAGTGCGGAAACTCAAAAAAGTAGAAAATAGACGCAACGGCTGAGCCGAGAAAATCCCATCAATAAAATTACGGGAAAATAAGATTTCCGAAGTACCGTAGCCCCTCGCCTCTGGACGAGTACGATCCCAATTGTTGAATTCGAATGGAAGTCAAATGAAAACAAATCATAGAGCACAAGTCGCATACGCGTAAAGTGCGGAAGCTTTCGGCTTGAGGAAAACCAATATCGATAGACTGCGCGCCGAGTCTGAGAATACTTACCTCCTATAGGTGGATATCTCTTGGCCTAGTAGAAAAACAAAACGAATCGCCGGGAGTACGTGATATAAGAACGGCCCGGAGGAAGATAAGAGGTGAAGCCGAACACTCTGGGGAGCCAGCAGCTCGTTACGCGAGACGTGCTACAAGTCTCTATTTTTCTTCCCCTCACTTTTCCGTCATGCAGCGCCGCGCGCTTTTATGGCGAGCGAGCTTGCTTTTTTCTGCTTCTTTTATCGTGGCTCCCGGTGGACCGAGGAATATCTTACAGCGCAATTTATCATTCAAACGCGTCCAGAAGCAAATCATTACCGGCCGATAGTCGCACCGATACGACGCGTTCTTAAATATGCAACGAAATCAATGAGCTTCATTAAAGCCTGATGATTTATAATTTCTTTTTCTGTTTTCTCTGCACTAATTAGGGCAATAAGCGAAGGGAAAACTGGGATAATGCAATTACAGGTAGAAGGCGATCGATATTTGTTGAACTGTGATTTTTTGCTTTTTTAGAATGTAAATTGATTTATAAATACAGTTACTTCGAGAAGTTTGTTCGACTTGTGCATTATATTTACCTTCGCCACTATAGCTTATGTATTTATTATATATTTACATTGCTGCCGAAGCAACAAGAGAATAAAAATGATTTTCTGCTAACATTTGCAATGCATAAATATACATTCTAAGATTTTTATTTATTAATAAATACAAAGTACTTAAGAAAATTGAAACACTACCCCGAAATCTCTTCACCCAAATTCACCGATTTATCTCGGTGTTTACAAGAAAATGAATTTTAACACAACTAAGTACTATTCGCTAAGAAAAATCGTGAGCTGTCTCTTATTTTGTCTCGTAATTTCGTTTGCGGAGCACTAAATATGGCGTTTTCTGATAACCCTTTTAGACAGAGGTGTGATTTTAAATAACTTAAGGTGGCTCGAGCGATTTTTTATAAAAAGATTTATCTCTTTGAAATTTTTCAGATATTCCTAAGATTTTAATCTTTCAATCTGTATTTTAAAAATCCAAGATTGTCGACAAAATTTAAAAAAAAATAATGTTTTAAAAATATTCATAAATACACGTGCTCTTATGGACCTGAGTCGCAAATCCCACAATATTCAAATATAAAAAGATCCATTGTTGCAGAAAAGTAAATACTTATAGTTCATTAAGTAGAGAATATATTAACACAAAGAAAATAACAACTTCCCAAACAAATGAAAGAGAAAATTAAGTTGAAAGAACGAAAAATCAAATTCATTACATTCAATAACAGTTACGGCGCATGCGTATCAGATATGGCGAACGAGGAAATGCCTACAATTTCAAATATAGCTTCGAAATTATATTATAAATTTTTATTATTAAATTTTTTAAATATAAAAAGAAGTAATGGGTAAGAAAAGAATGCAACAAAAATATAAACAATAGCATTATGTATTTATTAATAAAGAACAACTTTTATGTATTGATATGAATAACAACTTTGACACATTTCGTGGGTTAGGGACGTACCAAAAAATGAAACTTACAAGGAGACACTAAAGAAAAATTAATTTCTTTATTTTATTATTATTTCGATTATTTATTGGATTGTTATAAAGAGAATATCTGTCGATAAAAACATTAAAAATTATAGATAGCATATATCTATAGGGCCCTTGCTTGATACGGCACCTAACGCTCGCCATCTTAATTACGTATATTTTCAAAATATAGGACACTTACAAAATAAATATAATTATGTAAAAAAGTGAATTTACAGGCATGTTTCAGAAAAAGTGAATAAATTAGAGTAGAAATAAGAAGGGTAAAGATATTTGCGCAAAGAAAAATTAGAGAAAAGCCGAGATTGGAAAAAGTTGGGAGCAAAGGAGTAAAAAAGAGCTAAAACGACAGAGAAGGTGGATGCATCTGTATTACTTTTTTAGGCAAAATCCGCTTGCGCGAACCGAAACGAGTGCGCGAGAGGAGGAGGAAGAGGCACGCGTCATACAGTATTTTATGAAAATTGCACGCCCGTTCCAGCTACCCCGAAGCGCCGCGGCCCGTAATATGTTGTCCCATCTCGCGATTAATGGTCGTTATTTTATTTGAAACGCCAGGCCAACCAACCGGCCGCGTACTTCTCCTGCTTCCTTTTAAAGCGCCCACTCGCTTTTTCAGGTATATCTGTTTAATACCACATTACTCACAGTCAAAATTGGCGTTTGATTCATTAGAGAGTAATGTGGAGGTAAATCACAAACAAAATTTAAGGAAGCACCGGCTTGTAGCCTGAAAATTGCAATAATGCGGGTTTGCTTAATCTTCTATTAATTGATTAATAATTTCTCTACAAGAATTAAATAATTTAACACGTAATTATAGTCGTATAATAATGCAATTTACTTCGATACGGTGTAAAACTTAATACGTGAAAATTTTATAAAAGCGAGAAAATGTCTTTCATCGAATACTTAACGATCTTTTTAAATCATGTAGCTATCAATCTCACGGATAAAGTTGTGCAGTATTTTAACAATTGCAAACAATATTGAAGTAATTTTTATGCCAGTGTTCGGAGCTTTCAATTAATAAATTCACTCTGCATTTAAATAATTCGACAAATTATAACGAACAAATTTCGCGCCTAAATGAAACAGCCCTCTATTTATTCGTTCGAGCTAAAAGAGTTTAAACTCGCAATAAAATTAAATAAATTTGTCGATAATTCGTCGTAAATTGAATAAAAATGTCGAAATTCCCGCGTATTTCAAAGATAAAAGAAAAAAGCGTATAATTACATAAGGCGCTCAGCCTATGTATGCTAAACGTAAAATTTCATTGTTTCCGAACGTCGAACATTGGGAAAAGCCAACCAATGTACAGGAAAAAAGGTTCGCGGCCGACGGGTAGAAGTAAAATTCGGAACGTACGAAGCAATTTGCTAAAAGTAAAAATGTCCCTGGCAGCAGGTAACCGAGAAATCAGAGAAAGAGAACAGCAGACGTCGAGCTGCTGCAGAGGGGGTTTAAAAAGAATTACCGGGACAACCACTGAAAGCTGGGCGGCAGAGGGGAGGTTGCAGCCAAGTGGAGGAGTGAGCGCAAGAAAAAGGGTACAATTAAAATTAGCACAATTCAGTCACTCGCCCGTAATTCGCGTGCCTGGCATTTATATTATTAAGCCGCGTAAATTTCTCTTCTCCTGCCTCTGCCCCTCTCTTTCGTTCTTCCTCTCGCATTCATCCGTCCTCAGCTCTTTTTTGCCCTGCTTCTTCCGCACGCGTTCATTCTCTCACTTCGTCTCGTTCGCAGGACGAGAAGCGCCGAGCATTCAAGCAACGACGAGGAAATAATTTAAGGTTTTGACAGTAAATTAGATGTAATTACGCGTGTTAGGAGGGATGAGAGCGCTTCATTATTCACTTTTCGCATGCTCGCACGCGGCAGCTAAGGTTTTACGTTTCGCCCTTTCGCGACCTCATCTTTGGAATATAAGCCTGCTCTTTGCCGCGCGCGCTGTGGGCTTGTATACCAATAAAGCACTTGCAAACGAACTGCTTTCTTTTGTTCGCTTAAATTTTGATTCAATCTATTCTATTGGTAATTGGTAATTATTGAAATTACTCACCTTTGGATGTGTCCTCCTAGGAAACGCTACTTTCGGGTCGATCTGCAACAGAAAATCATAAACAATAAATAATAATGTTATTAAAATCATATTTTTTGACAAAATTCAACTGCATAGCTTAAAATCTGCATCATCTACCAGTGATCGGTTCGATGAAATGCAGGTGCGAGCGGTGTGCGTCACTCGTGTTTCGCGGCAAACACGGAAAGGTTCAGTGCGCAGTGCGCTACTTGGCCGCAGAGCCGTTCACTCGTACGCACTTGGGCAGCGCTGCGCTTTGAAGCTCCGAGCTCCTGTAATTCAGAATTTAACTACCGGTTGGGATCCGCCGCGGGCCGCCTGGGCCATTTATGCTGATTAGTGCACCGCTTTTACGCTCGCTCCGGTTTGTTTATTAGCGCGGCGACGCTGAACAACGATATCGCGCCTCGGGGCTGCTACACAATCACCAGCTCCGTGCTAACCACCGCCGCTACGATCGACTCCGTGCAGCTGCCGGCCTATAACGGCCGCCGAGTTTCGCTTTGCCTCATCATGCGACAAATACGCTCAAAGTGCGATTCCCTACGTGCCCAACTCTCAGCTCGTTTAATGAAAGAAGATGCAGGACTTAAATCAGTCCAGAAAAACGGATGCAGATGCTAGAGAATAAAAAGTTGTTGATACTACATTGGAACCGGTGCGACATTTTTATAGATGATTTATGAAAATCTTCCCGCGCCTCCCTAAGCTCTCTGCCTTAGCCCATCTAACGTACGCACATGTTTACCCTCATCGGTTACCGCGTCAGAGCTAAAAGGGCTATTACTTCCATTATCTTCGGAAAATCGATTTCATATTCACTGCTTTTCCAAATCTGGCCAAAATTTTTTTATGTGCGGAACTCGGCTAAGAAAATATTGGCTTTGGCGGATTGCGCAAACATTAGACAGCACCGCTGACACGGCTTTGATTGAAGCAAAAATGATTGCGAAAAAATTATATTGTACTGACTAGTAGACTTAAATTAATGTATACAATATATTTATCAGTGAAAGAAATACAAACATATGGGCAATATAAAATTAAAGAGTTTTTGCGCGGGTATTGTACCATACCATGATACTAAATATGTAACTTTATATTATTTATTACATCTTTGTAGGAACTATCCCAACATTAACGAACTCGATTACTTAGGTCGTGATACGAAGCAATATTAGTTATAACTGATTTTTTTTTTTTTTTTTTTTAATCTTATTTAACGTCGCTCTATTTATGCTGCCAGAGCTTAACAGTGACGGGGGTCGTCGGTGTATTTGTAAACAAAGCAGGTGCGTTTTACCACAATGGTGCTTGTTTCGATCGGAAGAGACTAGGGCCTTTGAGTTCGCAATACGAATCAATTCCCTTCGCTCTTACCGATCGAGCCACGGAAGACCCCACCGAGCGAAACCCGCAACAGCCAGCCTTATTAGTACTCATGCACTCAGCGCAATCATTGTACTTTCAAAAAATGCCTCCGAAATTTCAGACTGACAGGGATTCGAACTCACGCCCTAAGCGATGTTTGTCTTGGGATCCAAGAACCTTACCGCCTGAGCCAAACACCGCTCTCATTGTTGATCTTCTTGTTGATGTTCTAAATGTCTGTTTGATAATGTTCCGCTTTTTTTGTAATTCTGCTATCTCATGACAATCGCTCGCATTTTACATAAAAAAAATATATAAACAAAAATAAATTAAGATAAATTCAATGTATTTAATTTATGCGTTCGCCTCTCGCTTATGTTGCTTCGGATGCGAGTCTCGTTCCTTTTGGCTGAGTTATTTGTTACTTTGAATACGTTTTGTAACGAATTTTTAATCGTTACAATGGGACGGCGTGAAATTAGCGGACGAGCGAAGCGAGGCCACTTATAGGACGAGTATCGTATACTATTTTATAGTACGAGTGACATAAATTCGCCACTCTATAGTAAACATGTAAGGGAGTAAAAAATACTAAACCAAAAAAATTTAACAAATAATGTGTATCAATCCAGTCAGAGATAAAAAACAAAGATTTTGAGACCTGTTAGATGACACTTTATCTATAGATTCAGTCTGGAGTTTACGCCAAACTCTTAAACACCAAAGTTTTCAGGAAACAGTAATAAAAAAACTTGTTATTTTGAAAACATAACACTCCCACAGGCACCATGACACAGCACTAACTTTTTAAACTATAATTACCACTTCTCTTGAAAAGTTAAAGATGACTACCCTATTGAAAAAACCCACCTGGGAACCATATGGGTCCCACATGGGAACTATGTGGGAACCATATGGGACCCACATGGGACCCACGTAGGACTTATGTGGTATTTTGCGGCGGGACCCTTATGGGTCCCATATGGTTCCCACATAGTTCCCATGTGAGTCCCATATGGGTCCCATGAATATTGTGGAAAAACAATTTTTTTCTTAAACATTCACTTTTTTAATAAAAAGCAAAATAATATATTATGCTAGTATATTTAGATACAAGTGAGTAATTTG
>UCOM01003026.1:0-20806 GCA_900474385.1 Ormyrus pomaceus | reverse complement strand
TAATACTTTAATGCTGCTATTAAGAAATCATTAAATGCACTTGTGTAACAATACAACATTTTATTAATTGCAAACAACAAATTAATGTTGATACATAATTAATTATTAATTAATTCATACAACAATGCACGAGCAAATGGTACAAGTCGTCATTTCGCATCTACAATGTGTTTCGCCATTTATTTTTTCAAACAATATAAAATTCGTTTTTATCTAACAATGTAAATGAAAATAATTATATTCTTTTTCATTAGCTTAATGTAATACGTATCGAGATAATAACAAAGAACTCATATAAAGCTTTCAGTAATTAAATATCATTTTTAAATCGTAATAATCGCTTATAGTAACAAAATTGACCGTTTTTCCACCCAGTTGAAAAAAATCAGTCGGATTCAGTCTGATTCCACGTGCAATCAGACTGAATCCAACTAGTTTTTTCACCCGGTCAGTTTATCATTAGCCGAGGACCATTTTAATTCTGGGCAAATTAACGCAGTTGTGTGATGACTGGGTGGATCTTCGGTATGTGATAAAGCATGTAAAAGAAAAAACACTTCTAACTCGATTGAATAATCTACAGATTAAGGTTACATTATGTCGCTGCTAAATTACGTAGGCTAGAATTAAGATCATCTCTTATATGCATTTTATACATTGATTAATAAAAACATGATGATCTCTCCAAATTCGCGTTATTTAATCTTTTGAGTTAGTTTGACAAATATCAGTCAATAAAGGTATTTGCTTTTTTTTAAACCATTGAGATGCATTCATACTTCCCCTCTCTCCCTCCAAACTTCATATAATGGGCATCAACAACGATTATATCAAGTTTGATCGACTGAAATATCATGTCTAATATAAGAGCACTGCAGCCTAGATGTTTGAGTACAACAAAACTTCCACTAATAACATTTTTCTCAAAATATTCTTGATATAGTTGACGCATTAGTACAAGAACAGTGGATTACTGGAGTAGCACGTCCAGGAGATATAACTTGGATAAAATGTTATGCCAGAAGTAGCCAAACAATAAAAGTGAAGACAGGAACGTGTTTTTTTCAAATTGTGGACTACCACGAAGTGCTGAAAAATAAAGTGTTTACAATTAATACTAACTCTCAAAATAACTTATAGGAAATCCTAAAATTTCATTATATTCTTATTAATTATTAATTGCAACTTCTTTTGTCTTTTTAAATAATATGCTTTTATAAGATAAATATAAAAAATTATGTTAGAAATTTTTAAGTACTAAAAGAATAATTTCTTATATACCTGCACTTGGTCGATTGTCTCCAAAATTAAAAGTAGAGCTGAAAAATCCAAATGGAAAAGCTCCTATGCCAAATGATAGGTGAAAACCACCATCACTAAATCCAAAGCCTGAAAAACCTACATTGGCTTCATGTTCCGATCTTTGACCAACAGGACGAGGTGGAACATTATTCCTAGAAACAAAACATTAAAATATAATCTCTATAAATAATAAGGATGAGTAAAAGAAAAGTATTTTATAAAGTGATTGCTCTTATACTTCAAATAGTAAAAAAAAAAGAATAAGCAAACCTTGGATCTTCTTGTTTGGTAGCTCCTCTCCCATATAATGGAATGACTTTTTCTTTGCTAATTGCAGCTTTACAGACTGGACAAACTTGCCTTGTCGGACGAGTTTCTAACCATTGGTGTAAACAGGGCCAACTGAAAATAAATTTCATATAAATTTCTAATATATAAAATAAACATTCTTTTTGATATTTTTAACTGAAGTAAAGAAAAGTATTCTAAAATATATTTTGTAGGTATCAATTAATGTTATTAATAGGAACCAATTATGAATTAAAGGTTTTGATAAAATAGATAATTAACATTAGTCGACTTAATAAGACATATCACACTTTTAATGTACTAAAATTTTTAGACTAAAACTTACATAATTAAAGATACTTATAAATCCTAAAGTATAATAAAATAGCTTTGACATTTTATTTGAATTAGATTATCTCACTTTCATAAACACTTTGCTGATTATAATGATGGCAATGTGTACTCTTATCTTTACACATATGAGATATCAGATCAAGGAAATAAACATGCATATGTATATATAGGTATGTACTCACCAAAATAAGTGTCCACACATACTGACAACAGCATCCTTAGCAGTGTCTAAGCAGATATTGCATTCAAACATTCGATCATCTTTTTCTTTCTCCTCAGCCTTATTAAAGCCTGATGGATTGGATGGACCAGGCTGTCCTTCTGTTGTCACCATTTTGCAGGCCAGCTGTATCTGCACCTAAAATGCATCTAATTAGCAATCATCATTCGACGAAAACTCGCAGTTAAGCTCGGGGCGGAAGCTTCCAGAAGGCAGAAATTCTAATTGTCGCACTGCCGCAAAAAAAGTCGAGTTCCAATCCGACCAATGTAGACAGAGAAAGGTAACGAGCGTATATACAGACAAGAAGTGGTGAATGCACGGGAGAAGAAAGACGGGGAAACGTCGAGAGAAAATTGAGAGGAGACAAGGTCGAGACTAACCTTTCGCTTGCTATATAAATTCCGGTTCTCTTGGGAATTTCCGCTTACTCGCTCTGAATTTCTGAAGCTTTATTTCCTTATACGAATTTGAATGAAATTACAAGCAATGATGTACGAAGACGCAGAAAAGTAAGGGAGGGACGGAAAATGCGATAGGTTGTCACGCGCTTTTGGCCTCTGTCCAGGAAAGTACGTCAGAGCGAGAGAAGAGAGGAGAGCTTGCTTACTTCGCCAATCCCGATAGGATAGAGCTTGAAAAACTGTGGGAGAAATGATAAACAGCGGCGAGCTTGGCGGCAGCTTCCCACGTCAGAGCGGCGAAAAGTCCGTCTTTACGGGCAATTAAGCACGCTTATCACTGGAGCACTTTGCTATCAGGCTAGATGGTTTTCGGGCATATTACATGCACACCTTGACAGAAGGAGTGTCCCGAGCAGAGAGGGGGCTCGAAAAATCTTTCTATTTCAAGAAGAGAGAGAGAACGCGAATGCGCACACAAACATGCGCGCCAATGTACTTACGTGCCTGCGATCGGTCGCTCGGTGCTCTGCACCAGGGGTACAGGTGTTCGTTTCTTCACACAGTCCTATCGGAAAGGGCTGCAAGATGCTTTTTTCATGATACACTTGAGCTGAGCGGTCGAAGGGAACGTCCGTTTGTTGTTGTCTGGCGAAAGGCGAGCGCTACGATGTATAGTCAGGGAAAAACGGATGTTCGAAATAACACGTAAGTGATTTGACACACGAGCGCGCCATACGCAGGCGCTCCGCTGTCCGGTGTAAGCGGGTGTACGTGTACGTGTAGTATCGTTCGTAGCTAGGAACGGGTGGGGGCGCTGACAGAAGCGAGATTCGAGATATAAGCATATAGGCTTCTTTCGAGAGAATCGATAAGAATACCTCAGAAAATTCAAATGGTTAGTAACTTGCCTTTTTCATATTTCAGGATTTCAGTACTTTTATTACTTTAATTTAAAAAGTTTATATCTAACATGGATTTAGTACATGCTTGCCTCTTTTCCATTTCATGATTCCAGTACTTTCTTTAGTTTAATTTCATAAAAACTATACCTGTTTAGTTCAGTATAATGTTAATTAAGTAATAATAATAAGTTAAGTATATGGTTAAAATTATTCTTAAAAATTTATATTACCTAGATGGAAATTATTCAGAATAAAAGATGCGATTGAAAGAATAATTGAAATACATGCATTACTGCGGGAGATTAATTTTCCTAATGTTTTTTTTTATAAATACATAAATGAATACTAAGCTATATTGCTTCTTCGTAGAAGAAGCTTTGTAATAGTAATTTTTGGAGTTGTTCGAAAAACCTGTTATAATTGTATTTTAAAGTGTCGGGAACAAGAATAAATGTTTTTTTTTAAATATTTGCTTATATTTGTTTTCTTTAAAATATTTTATTTCTGAGACTAGCAATTAAAAAAATGACAGCTAGTATATTCTACTCATTACATATTTTTTGAAAAACAAATTTTCTAGAAATCGACAGAACGTACTGAAAATACCGAGGACCGAGGATCGATAAAACGAATTTTAATAATGAGGCAGAAAATAAGTAAAACGCGTTGCAAAGAATTAGTTTACATATAAGAAATTTTAATATAATTTTTTCGAATCAAGTAATCTACCTTCACTAAGATCATTTTTCATCTTTAGGAAAGCTCATTATCTACAGAAGTCGGTGATCCAGTCAAAGGCAAGAAATTCTGGGAGTGAGAATCTTGTGAAGTTGCAGTCTACCGACCCTAAAATCTAAACTATCCAACGTGGGAAATACCGGCACTCATTTACAATCCATCCATAATAAACATATTTAATATCCGATTAATGTTACGTAGCAGTTAAGAACACTTGGTATGTAATACATAATTACGTTTTTAAAATCTTTTTTACGTTGTCCAATAATTACGAGAGTTTTTATAATGTTACTACATTTTTATATTTTATTAAACATTATAAAGTAAAATTTTTATAGAATGTTTTTGTAGGTAATATAACTCTGTGATAAGTTAATAGAGATCTATTATGAGATAAATGATTTAGGAGTATAAATAATAATGTGGTATAGTGATTAATTTTATATACACAATGTGGATTTTGCTCCCTTGCTTTATAAATGTTAATAAATTTATTCTATTCGCTATTTGAATGAAAAACTTAAATAGTACATTACCGATTGAAAAACAAAAAAAGATTACAAGATTCAATTTGTATCACAGGGAGGACTGCGGGAATTGGTCTGGAACCTTTTGTTTTCGCTACGAATGTCCTTCCCACTCAGTCTACACCATATCTATACAGATTTTGCTGCTGCCCGTAATTAGTCGCCCCTTTGATTCACGTCGTAGGTGATAATTGAAACTCTTTATTAGCTTAAATGTTGAAACTAACAATTTTATTCATATAGAAAATTATAATTTCTATTATGAATGAAAAACATGCTGTGATTGCACCAACAATGAAAATAATAAACCCAAAATAAAAAATATGTCGGTCTATATAATCTTGCTGAGCACCAATATCTTCATAGTCTAAGTTTGGAAATTTGAAATGAGCAAATTCTAGATCTTCTAATTCCTTTATGAAACCACCTTCACTCAATTTCATCAAAATCGTGCTAAGTTTATAAAGAAATGGCGTATCTTCTGCACAATTGTATACCAAGCTACCACCTCGAATTTTAAATTTTGAAATGTAAAAAAGTGAACTTTTGGGTAGGTAGTACTTTAATGTGGTACTGAGAGCCATGCAAGCAATATGCTCTCCTTTTAATAGAAGCGTAACACATTCTTGCAGATTAGTGATTGCAAAGTACCTGTCCAAAAATTGATTATCCTTGGCCAATATTTCATAAGCTTTCACGCCGGAAATTTTTATTTTAGAACGTACAAAATCTTCAGTGGATTTAATTGTAGGCGAATAATAAGGCACTGTATTTATTGCACTTATACGTGTTTGTATAATAGCATTGATCATAAAAGCTACGAATAAAGTAACAGTTATAAGTATTTTTACAGTTTCATATCTGAATGATTTAAGTATAGGCTGCCATGTAATCATTCGTAGAAAATTGATGACTGCATCAAATGTGGCTTGATTAAATGTATACTTTAAAATAATAATGCAAACTAGTGAAGAAAAAATTACGAAATTCCACATTTTCAAACTAATAATAAGAGTAAAGTTTGTCAAATAATTGACCGGATATTTAGCTGTCAAAATTCTCACGCTATCGCTAGTGAACATATATACTTGTTGCCTCCAAAGTCCTGATACAAAAAAAGGTAATAAAGAACAATGGACGTTCTTAGACATAAAATCTTTAACTTGTCCGTAAGGTTTGCCAGTTGCATCAACGTAACCATTATTATCAGAGAATTTTAAAATCATAGTTGCATTCATGTTTTCAAAAGCAGTACATATAATTTTTAAGAAAAATGACAAATATCTGCTGTAACCTTTTTTCGTATGATTATAACGATAGAGATCTTGATTTGGATGCAGAACTGCCTTTATAGGATAGCCATTTAAATTTGTTGTTTTATCAAAAAAGTACGTATTACAATCTGTAATGTCAATTATGAGCTTAAAATTATCAAGAATTAAACTTAAAAATTATATGTATTGTAATAATTGATACTTACCGCAATTAGACTGGTCGAAATCTAGCAAAATACGTTGAAACAATGTCCATTGTCCATCTGATTCTATTTTATGCCAAAATTCTGGAGCTAAACTTGTGAAAGGATTAAAAGTATATAGTTTCAACTGATTGAGATGATTACTACATAAATATATGACAAATAAGAGATTGAAATTCCATGAAGATTCCAAAAAATCTTTCGCATTTTGGCAGCCACTTCTTACGTTCACATTAATAATGAGAAAGAAGGCTTCATAATTCCACCAAATAGAGCTTCTTTTTTCATGTAAAAGCTTTAAAAGAGACAGTTTGGATCCGACGAAAATAACGACGTCAGTAGCAGGATAGTTTTTTCTTCCGACAGTGGTTTCATTTTCATTTACTATTTGTCGAAATCGCTTCTGTTCCTCGCGAATTGAATATTTTCTTATGTCAAAGAAAGTTATGGGCGTCTCGGATGTTAATGTAGAATATGGTACCGCTGATTCATCGGGAGTTTTATTATTATTACTAAAGAAGATGACGTTTCTTTTATTGAAGCAGCAATTAATTATTTTTTCCTAAAAATATAATAATTTTAAGTATGTGAGAAATGTTAACGTTTATTTTATAAGTAAAAATACCGCAATTTTAAATATGTTTTGCATTTCTGCATTCATAGCAAAATAATTTTCGTAATTCATTTCGATGCACTGTCCAAAAATTTTCAAAATACAAATAATAATTAACGCGTGCTTTAATTTTTTCATTTTACATTAGTTGTATTTAGAAATACTATAACTTCTAAAAATGTACCGAAAGAAGGTATTTCTTTACACTATTCGTATTTCATCGCTGCTAAAAAAACCAATACTCTTCAGCAAAAACATGTTTGAAAAGTTTTTCACTTAGTTTTAAAAATAAACACATCAAAATAAATATTTGCAGAGTATAATCATCATTAGAGTCAAATATATATATGAAACACATACATTTCAAACAGTTTCAAGTAATAAACTATATTTATTTGGTATATTAAGTTAAAGTATATTCCTGGAACCTAAACATCGCCTACAGGAACTACACCTTTCGATTTTCATCGTATCAACCGTATCTCAGATGGGTCACTTTGCAGACGATGTCTCGTCTCCATCCATCTGGGGCACTGTTGATACGCAGAAAATTGAAAGATGTTCCTGTACGATGTAGATCGAAACTCAGACTTGCCTCGAACTGACCCGCCTATCACCTGGGGGGTGATTCTTAACCGATAAAACGTATCTCTTGTCTCGGTCTTACGCACTGATTTTGTATCTTCTATCTTTGTCGTTTCGGTTTATTTATCGGCTTAGAATCAGGCCCCTGAGATACTTATTTTGTTTATTATATTGTAAAACGATTAATAGTTTTCGGCGTGGGCAAGTGACGTAATTTATCTTAAAAATAATTTTTAACAATATCGTAACATAATACCAAGACTTCAAAAACCTAAATTATATATACGTGTCTGATAAAATCATATTTTTGACTTTGATATTTTTGTGCTTTATTATACCGTAGTCAATGGTTAGCTCTTTAATTGAAATTAATACTGCATCTGATAAATCGCTATATAATCAACTTCTTACTCGAGATTATTAGATATAATTTAATTTAAAATTCTTCAATTTTGGTTTAAATAAAATTTAAATATCCATGCACGAATTTTTCAACCATCATTTTGTTTTTAATGTAAAAATGTAGCAAAAACTCAATACTTAATCATAAAACAAAAGCAAAATAATCAATGAAAAAAATGTATTCCCAAGCGTTCCTTTGGCTTCGTGCATTTATTGATATATCGTCTATGCCGGATTTCCGACGTTTCCTTGGTACCGCAAACAACATCGTAGTATCGCAGCTTCGACAACTGCACAGTAAGTACACGACTGGAAAACAATCGCAGAAACAACAGTGTAGAAATGAGTCAACAGCTGATTAAAATCAACAACTCACATAGAACGAATCTCAATCGCTGCAACCTCAATTGACCGTTGAGGAATTCCAGCGTGTTTAAATTTCCATCGTTTAACGAAAGCACTCCTCGGCCGAATGTAGATCTCCAGCCTCTACCGGAAAGTAAACGCAAAGAAGTTCGCCTTGACGAAATGACATCCGGAAGCACTGGTTCCGAGTGATCTCGAACGCGGTTGGAAATTCCAACCTCAAAGCAAGCGAAAGCTCGGCTCACCAAAAGTAAGCGCACCGAAGGAGCAATGGCGATGCAGCCGCAATCGCGAAGCGTCTCCATGCAGCCCAATCGCCACCAGCGCGTAACTTCTAGCGCTCTTCGCCAGCGACAGCGAGGCACCCCCTCCAAGCAGCTAATCAGTCAGGTGTGATTTATAAATATTGATAGTTTTCTAGTGATACTTGCCAGCCGGGAAAGAGATTTTTGTCAATGGCTGTTTGTTTATGTTACGAGAAGTGTCTAAAGAATTGTTTTGAACTTAAGTAAGACTTCTTTCACGGGCACACAAGTTTCGTTCGAAACGAAGTAGCTACCAAATTGAAAACGAACGAAACTCAATATCATAATAGCTGCTTTATCAAACAACTCTGCTTTTACTAAAGCTTCTCCGCCAAGCCCCCCGAACCCTAGAAAAATCGCAAAATAAATATAAGCGCGCTCTTCGATTCTGCGTCAGGTAGCGGCGACGATCCTGCAGCGCCGCGAGCGCCTGAGGGTGATCGAGGACGGCGAGGACGTGACGCCCCGAACGCTGACCGACCCGCAGTTCGCGAGCAACGAGGACCGGCGCACGGCGTTCGACGTCGTTCAGGTCGGCATGTCGCACCAGGGCAGCGTGGCGCAGCTCACGGGTATCGCCAGCGGCATGATGCCCCATCCGCGCGCGAGCCTCGGCACCGTGTCCTCCCACTCCTCCATCGAGGACACCGACACCGTCAGCGTCAGGGACTCCTACAAGGGCTCCCTCACCCTCGACGAGGACGACGATGCGCCCTCGCAGTTTCACTTGCCAAGGTGCCCCAGCTGCGACTAGTTCGCGATCGGGCAGCTTGAAAATCCAATACTGTCAATGATCACGTTATAGATTCGAGTCTCGCGAGCGCTTTCAATTGGAGGACACGGTGACGATCACCATGAAGGAGACGGAGACGTTCTTCCTGTTCGAGCTCGCCCAGCTGACGGAGGACGCCACCACGGAGATCGGCAACTACGTCAAGGAGGAGAATCAGCGCTACAACAAGATAATAACGAGCATCAGGAAGACCGTGGACGCCGAGACCCAGACGCCGCAGCGCTACACCAAGACCAGGGGCACGTACATCGGCCGGGAGCTGCGACGTAACCGGGCCACCTTCGTCAACAATTGGGTCATGCACGACACCTGCTGCACCGGCAAGCAGACCGGGGCCAAGGGCGAGCCGCACGAGGTCGGTTATTAAACAAAGTATAAGTGACGCAGATTTAAACAAATTTTATTCAATTTTAGCCAGTAATGCCGCTGTATTTAATATACTTATTGTATACAAGCTGGAACTTTCGTTAATTATTGTAAAATGAAAAAAAAAACGAATAAATTGCTTTAACAACCGGTGAAATAAGAGAAAGCCTCCGCTCTCGACAGGACGCCCGCTACAAATTCTCGGAGCAGCAGACCGGCGACGAGCCGATGACCCATCGGCCCCCGGAGGACCAGCTGGAGGCCCTGGGCAAGCGCGAGTCCTACGCGGACGCGACGCGCGTCACCCTGCGCATCCTCGCCAGCAAGAAGTTCGAGATCGCGCAGAAGCGATTCGCGGGCCTGCTCAAGCAGGACCCCGGCGATCCCGAGCTCGAGCTCGTCTACGCCCTCGACGTGCTCTGGTCGCACTCCTGTCCCGTCGCCGAGAACAGGCCCGTGTCCTGCTTCCGATGGAACCCGGTCAATCACAGCGTCCTCGCCGCCGGATACGAGTCCAGGACGGACAAGGTGCGTGGGACGTCGCGGATTTTTGCCGGAGGAGAGACGGAGGGGGATGGTTTGGGGTTTTACGCGCGTCCAAAAACACCATTTATTGCAGTAGCAGCAATGGGGATTGTTTATTTAGTTTCGGGAAAAGTTAAAGTTTGTCGATCAATGTCGATCAAAGTAGTACGTAAAACTACAGTTTTAGTGATGGTGAACATTACTAAATACTCAAAGCAGGTTTGCACGCTATTCCGTATAATTCAAATCCAGAATCCTTCCATCTTGCCTCTATCTCTCCTGTTTCAGTGCTCGTAAACATATCACGTCATACCTAAAATAGTACCTTGATTAATGTACAGGCAATTCAAGTGCTAATTTATTAAGCCTTCCCTCGCCTTTACCAGAAATTTTTTTACTTACATTCATTCAATTTTTTCCTTAATGAATTCGTGTATCGTGAATGATTTTAACAGAGCGAGGAAGGTGCGAAGGGAATCGTAATGATTTGGTGCGCGAAGAATCCGACAGAACCAGATCGCTGCTACGGATTCAACAGTGCCGTAAGCGACCTGGATTGGAGCACCATTCGACCGCATCTATTGGCAATCGGATTTTTCGACGGTACAATTCGCGTCATCGACGTCAGCAAGAAGGAATTAACCATCGTTCGCCAATCGCAAAAGAAAACCTCACCTTCTTACGAGCCTCATTGGCAGGTATTTTGCTACTGTATATATTAACTATTATTCTATTGTTTTTAAATGCAATTCTAATGCTGACCGTTTGAGCAATTAAAACCATTAGACGTTTACCTATAAAAAGATTTTCTGTAATTTCCTGAATTTTACAGGTTCAGTGGTGGCTGGTGGCCAATGAACCCCTAGATAACGAGGCTCGCGAACAACTATACGCCAGTAACCAGGACGGCCGTGTATGTTACTATCCTCCAGACGAAGATTTTGCTTCTCGAGAGATTCTTCGTCTTCAACGCATCGAAGGTTTTAATATTGATTCGATTTAAAAGATTTAATCCAAAATTTACATCATCCTTAATATGAAATTAGGTTGTAATGCGATTTATTCTTAGGATATGAGATTAGCAGGTGGTGCTTAAAATTTATGCAAAATCTCCAAAAGTATAATTTCAAAAAAGTAGTCTTGAAAACATTTTTTTTTAACTGTCAAATGTTCGTGACTGAACTAAACAAAAAAAAAAAGAAGTTTTTACTTGTAAAGAGATTCTGAGATCTCGATTTTCTGAATTCCTGTTTGAACTATGAGATCGTTGACGATTCAGGTGGTGTGCTGGGTACTTTTTGGTGTCTAGATGTAAACTCACGTAGAGAAAAATGTCTCTAAGAATGGTGAAGGTCATTGATGATGGCATTCAGACCATCAGATCTCCGGCTCAGAGACGTTATACTCTAGATGAATTAAGCTCTAAGCCACGAAAATTATGCAGCTAATATCTTATGTATATTAAACTTGGTTGACAGAAGTGACCAAATCTAGTATATAGATGCTTTTTACGAGGAAAATTAGAATTTTATTACATACAATTAATACAATTTTCTAACGGGGATGAAATTCGAAAAATTGCAAAGTCGATAACTACACATGTAAATAAAGATGAAAATTTTGACATTGTGCTTACGGGTACATTCGAAATTCTGAAAAAAATCAAGCCACAAAATTGTACGACCCAATCCAACGACACTTTCACCCCTAAATAATCTCTCGACCCTGAATACCAGGCAAAGTCCCGGGCGTGAAACGCATGAACTACTGCCAGGGCAGCGACGTGCCGATCAACCGGAATCCAGGCGCTCTGCTGCTCTGCCGGCACCCGACGATGCCGGCCAACTACGCCGTGGGCACGGAGGAGGGCTGCGTGGTGAGCTGCGCTACGAGCCACCCGCACGGTCACCTCGGCTGTTTCCTGGCGCACGACGGACCGATTTACGGGATGCAGTACTCGCCGTTCTGTCCCAGGCTGTTCCTCACCTGCGGCGCCGACTGGTGCATCCGCGTCTGGGTCGAGGGCATCGAGGAGCCCCTGCTCACCTTCGGCACCAAGATGTCCGCCGTCATGTCGATCAATTGGAGCCCCAGGAACTCCACGATTTTTGCCAGTGCCGTTGACAACGAGGTGGGCGATTTTTTCTTTATTTCGTTCTTTCGTTACTTTCTGGGTCAGAGTTTCGAATAGTTTTTAATTGATTGGGAATTTCGAGGGCAGCCTGGTAGAAAATATAAGTCCAAGCTCGTCGTTTTCCGGAGAAATTTATTTTCAAAACAATGTGGTCAGAAATTGTTCTCGGATTAAAAATAAGACGGAAAAACTTAACCGTAAAATGCTTTTTCAATAATAAATTTCTCTTTTACATAAACAAATTAAAAAATCCACACGCCTAACGTTCCTTTGAACAACGACAGATTTGCATATGGGATATCAGACGCAAAACGCACCGACCAGCCTCGATGACGAAGATCGCCGAAGAAAATGTGCGGGTGATGAAGATCGAATTCACGCGCAGCGGCGAGCAACTCCTTGCCTCGGACGACGTGGGTAACATCTACGTTTACGGCCTCGTGGGAATGCCATTACCTCCTTTCGACCAAGAGGAGTCTCTCGTCACAGCCGTCAAGAAAGCTCTGCTGACAAAACCTGAATTACTTCGGAAACTCGAAAAGCTTGGCAAACCCTTCATGGCGAAACGTGATGATGTTTAGATTACTGTTGTCCAAAGAAACTTGAATGTTTTCTTTAATTAACAGATGCAGTTCAAAATATAAATATAGCGTTGTAAATTAGTTTTTGACGATTTGTAAATATATACTTGTTATTGTTGTTATTCTTTTTATAACATATAAAATAATTTTATTAATTTTATGGTATTACAAATTAATTTTAAAGAATACTGTAAGAAAACTTTAACATATACATATGTAGAGCATTATTTGTCTTTTCAAATGTTAACAAATTGTATCTAATGGAAATTTTCTAACAGTATAATAATGACTTTTAATGCTAAATTTAAGTAAACAAAAACAAGTTAAACGATGATATGGCTAACTTTTTAGTCATTATTTAATTCTTCAATTATTTTGGTTTTAGCATAATGACATTTTTGTTCTGAAAATGATTTTAAAAGACTCTTAATTTCCAACTTCTTACATAAATAATATTTTCAGCTAGATGTTTTGTGAATATTAAAAATTCTTTATTATTTTTTATAAATATCATGTTATATTTTTATCATAAACATCTATATAAAAAATTTAATTTAAAATTCCACATTATGAGTTAGCTTAACTTTTATTTAAAAAATTACTTTCATAAAAAAATGTAAATGTTTTATAAATACGTATTTAGTTATTATGCAGAATATTAAAATTACGTTGCCCGAAAAAAGTACAAGTGTGGTAACGTCGTAGTCATTCCTGTTTTTGTATATAGTATGTACTGTAACGGGGTGATTCGGAATTCACGCATGAAAAGATGCGTGTCGATAATCGAAATCGAACAACGGCCGTCCGTAAGCGTGAACCCCAACCACTCGGCTATCGACACACATCTTCGAATCCACCAACCGTTATAACACATAGTGTTAGCATTTTTTCGTAATGGTGCAATTTTTATATAAATACATGTAATTTTTGAAAATTACATGTATGTATATAAATAGTTGCATGAATCCGAGCTTCAAAGGCATAAATCCCAAAGCGCTAAAAATGTTAATTCATACAAATACGTAAATAAAGAAATATACTACGTCTAAGTTTCATTGGAAATATGGTTTTATTAAAAAATTAAAAAATGATTTACATACTCCTTAAATAATTAATATAATTCAAATAAAATGTACATTTTAATTTATTTTGTAATGCAGTGGATATAAGCTTCTCTCATGAAATCTGGATGAGTATTAAATAATGTTAGAAATTCTGGATTATTTATAAGTTCATTATTATGAATTTTTACAAAATCTAAGAGTTTTGGTTTCAAATCTTGTAAGTCATATTTAGCGCAGAGTTCGAACGTCGAAAAGAATGTAGTGAAATTTAAATTTGTACAAAGATATTTCTGGTAACTAACATCCTTGGCTATTTCGGCCTCGTTGTTTTTAATAAAAGACATCAAATATTTATTGAATTCAGGAGTTTCCCAAAAATCTCCCAAATAAAAAATATTAACAATATTTTGTAAGTCTAAATTAAATAAAAAGTATTCCTCGCATTCAGACTGCAAATCGCTTATTTTATATTTGTTTGCGATTTGGAAAAGTTCGTATGAATTTACACCATTTATATTTGTTTTGCCTGTATAAATGTATTCAAGCATACTCTTAAAGATTTCAAAATCAAAGTCAACAATCTTTACTATTCCAGTTTCGCTTTCAAACATTTTGCTATAAAACATTGCATTGAATACTTCGCTTTTTGATACCAATATGTCTTTGTGCGCCTTAATGATGATATCATCTTCGAATACGAATGAAATATCGCTGTAGATTCCTGTTTTTAACAACATCATACCCATGTTATCTTGAAAATGCTGGTTTAAAATTTCGTCTCCTTTCTTTTTGTATCTTTGTATGACACAGCAGATGTGAATAATAGAATGAACAACCCCCATTCCGTGAATTTTTTCGAAGTGGCGGCTGTATATTTTGTTTTCAGTTCTACAATTTTCTTTCAAAAGAACGTGAATGTGTTCTTGTAGATGATCTTGATTACGTACCAAAAATTGTATACTTAAATTATACCAATAATCATTACACGCTTCATGAAGATTATTTTGAAAAGTGAGTTCGTATTTGCAGTACAAATACGAATTTGAATAATGTTTGTTATAGCGATTGTTTTCTTTTTGCCATTGGAAATGCAATGATAAAACTACATTTTCACTTGGTTTCAGCTCTAAATCTATAGACTTCTCAAACTTACCATGTAAGGTATCAACAGATGCTGGTTTTGGAAATGAGCACATAATTACCGAATTCTTGCAATTATTTTCTTCTTTGCACTTTAATTGCATTTCTAAACTTGTCATTTTAGATCAATTGTACGATTGTTAAACTTAATCAAGCGATACAGGCGTGAAAAAAGATTGTATAGGTTTAGGAATTACAAACTGATGGTCTTTCTCCGAATTTCTCAGTTGCACTAAGTCGTGCGGCTCTTATATCTTTGACACAATGAAATAATTTGGGGACCCTAGACGCAATTTTTTCAGCGGCATCACTGTTCCGGCGTATAATATGCGCCGACATTTCGGATTTGTTATTCAATTTTTTTTCCTGTCCTTGTTTCTATCCTTCTATCCTTATTATAAAAACTAGGAGATTTGAGGCGCGCTTCGCGCGCCAATGTTTCGCGTTCGTTGTTCAATTTTTTTTTGCGAATGGATGGAAATCATCGGTACGAAGTAATCCGTTCAAGATTCGAGATTGAATTTCGATACAGTTCGAGATGGATGGGTTGCTCGATTTATATTATGGATCCCATGCGAGATTCGTTCGGTTTTTGAATATTTATCGATCTCGAGCCGAGGATATCGCCTCGAGTTTATCAAATTATAAAAAATTATATAAAAAAAAAATCCTTCTTATAAAAATCCCACGCGAGATTCGTTCGATTTTCGAGTATTTGTCGATCTCGAGCCGAGGATATCGCCTCGAGTTTATCAAATTATAAAAAAAAAAAAAAAATTGAACTAATCCTTTCCTTCCACGCGAGATTCGTTCGCTTTTCGAGTATTATTTACCGATCTCGAGCTGACATAATTATTACTTTATTTTTAACGTATACAAATGTCCCTTTGAATTAATTCGTGCGATACGAACTAGCTACTAAATTAAAACGGATGAAACTTAAAATTATAATAGCTGCTTGCCACATAACTTTGCTTAAAGTCACAAATTTTACCGATTTCAAAAGAAAGCAGCGCGGTCTTAAAAAAAGCCTCTCCAATCCGCTTGCATAGCAATGACGATCCAGCAACGACTGGAGCTTCTGAGGATGATAGAGGACGGCGAGGACATGACTCCTCGCACGTTGACCGACCCGCGGACCCGCACTTCGCGAGCATGGAAGACCGGCGCACGGCGTTTGATGACTAGTTATATAGTCATTATTTAGTTCTTCAAATATTTTAGTTTTTGTATAAGGACATTATTCTTAAAAATGAAATTAAAAAATTCTTAGTTTTCAACTTCTTACATACTTAAATAATATTTGCAACTAGAGATGTTTTGTGAATATTAAAAATTCTTTATTATTTTTTATAAATATGATTTATTTATATTTCCATCATAAACATCTTTATAAATAATTTAATTTAAAATTCCACATTATGAGTTAGCTTAACTTTTATTTAAAAAATTATTTTCATAAATATTTTTTTTAAATGCTACTGAAGAAGAGAATTAACAATAAAAAGTTAATATAATTTAAGTAAACTGTTAGGTACATTGATTACAAAAAATCTGTATGGCAAGCTCAACTATAAAATTATATTAATTTAAAATCATTTTTCTCGTTCAGTTTTAATTTCATTAAATTAATATAAAAATTTAAATACTTTATAAACATGTACAATATATTATGCCTTAGTTATTATACAGAGTATTACAAATAACGTCGCCCGAAAAAAGTACAAGTTGTGGTAACGTCGTAGTCATTCGTGTCATATATATATATATATATATAAATTTCTATAGATAATTTGTTTTATGTATATATGTATAAATAAATAATCTCGCAATAATATGGTATAATAATTAAGCTGCGAAAACATACGTCAAAGTGGACCCTCGTTTTCTTTGGTTAAACGTTATGTACTTATAGTAAGATAACTAAACAGTTAAAGGGCAGTACAAACGTTAGGCTGTGCGTAAGTCTTACAAATTTTGCAGTCTCTTGTGAAAAAGAATGCTATAAAATAAAATATTTAAAAAATTTGATTTATTACATTCTTTGCAATATGTTTCTTTCTCAGATATATGTACGCTTAATTGATACTCGATTATCATTTTATTCAATTAATTTATTTTACTCACTAGTAAGCTGCCTCGTGAAAATTATATCAAGTATCAAAAAATAATTTTTTAATTGCAAAATTTGAAATTTTAGAAAACAATTACTCTACAGTCACATATTGACCTTCAACATTTGCAATCTGATGGTACCTTCTTCTACCCGCAAAATCTTCATTTTCTTCATTTAACTGAGCAGAACAAGTCTCTACCCCTGGATGAACTGGTGTCACCACAATTTGTTCATAATCATATACTTTTCTCCTGAAATAAAAATTACATTTTTACATTCGAATATGATAATTCATTTTTAAATAACAACTTGATAAGATAAATAAATTGTACCCCATTAGCCTGAGAAGGGAATTTTTAAGCCACTCGAAAAATTTGAACTCCGCCGATACTCCAGGTTTTACAGCAGGATTGGCATGACCAATGTAACTCCAAACAAGGAAGCAAACTACTATATTCGCTAGTGCATAACCCCAATGAACCAAAAACATGATTAACAATTTCACTAAAGCCTAAAAATACAATTAATCAATATATATTGATTATTTAAATAAGTAAATTAATTCATATAGGATTAATATTCACCCCTAAAAGAGAAAACCATCTATTGCAAAAAGGACTGTACCAATTTCCTAATTTTCCATGAATATGAATTTTCCTTTGAACTTCACTCGTTACACTGTTATTGTCTTCAATACTTGGTGATGAATCCACATAGCCATTGCTTTCGATACTTGTATTTCTCTGCAAAGAGTTTGATTTTAAAAATTTAATTTTTACAAAATAGTTTAAATCATAAAAGTAAATAAAAGTATTTATTACAACAAGATTTTTATGTCTAGTTCTCTCTGGAAATAAGCTATCGAGATCATTTTCAGCCTCTACTAAAACATTTCTATCTGAAGTGCCATAATTTCTATCTGCAGATGTAGATTGTGCAGAAAACCTTTGTTCTCGTGAATGCATCAAATCAAACGTTTGCGCAAGAGCAAAATATGCATAGTCCATGCAAGCATAAGTTAACAGGAACGGCATTGTCACTATAGGTGCAAGAGTATTTATTTCTCCAGTCATAATAAAAGTTAATGTTACTACAGCAACAACCAACATAGAGTATACTGGTACTTTGTTGGGACCTCTCTAAAATAATCAATTCAATTAAATATTAAAAATTAAGAAAAAACTAAAAAAAATTAATAAATTACTAAATCTTTTAATAATTTATTTTTACAATATTGGTCAATAAATGAAAGTATTTTAAATTTTAAAAAATGTTTACTTACTCCTCTTTGTAAGCAGCTTATTCCTGGAATAACGTTCTGACCTGCAATCGATTGCAAAACGCGCGGGGTTCCATACATTGCTCCTAAGCAGCTACTAAACGATGAAACATAAAGTCCAGCAAGTAAAAGCACGGAAAAAGCAGAAACTGTTGATGCAATCATGAAATTCGTTTGCAAAGTTATTCTTGTACATGTTGATGCAAGGAATAAAGAGAAACACAAATAAAGAACTGTACTGTAAAAATAAAAAAATTGATATTATAATAGATTAGTATTACCTCATAAAATGTTTTTTTGAGTTAATAATTACCTGAGTCCTAATGCAGCCAAGGTACCATTAGGAATATCAGTTGAAGGATGTCTCAAATCACCACTCATGTTGATACCAGCAAGTACACCAGTAACAGTAGGGAAAAATACACCAAATACAGTAAACCAACTGTACCCATCTTGGTATGAAGGAAAAGTATTATTTCTCAAAATTTCTGTTGACCAACCCAGAAAACCAGCCTCTAATACGAAAAAAAATATTATCCGTAATATTAAATTTCATTAACATTTATAACTATTATTCAACAATAAAGTGTACATACTTTGGTCTACATGAGTAAAGCTACCAATTATAAAATCCATGCCAGCCAGTAATAAAATTAACAAAAGCATAAATTGAAGTTTTACAACCCATTTTACACCAGCAACATTTATTACTGATAAAAGTATCACTGCAGCACAAGCAAAGCCTCTTTGTGCCCAAGTTGAGTCAAGACCAACAAGTCCAGCCATAGATTCACCAAAACCTAAAACGTTTAAGGCGCATCCAACAGCCTAAGGAAAAAAATGTATAATTTTTTAATATTTTTTTTATTCATAAAAGAGTAAAATGAAGAAATAATAGGTAATCACCTGTCCAAAACAGTACAACAAACCAATAGATCCTCCAAATCTTGATCCTAACACATGTGATAGTAAAAAATATACTCCTCCACTTTCTACTCTACATCTTTCACAAATTCCAACGGCTGAAAGTACTGACACTAAAGCAACACAAACTAAAAACAAAAATCATATTTTAAAACATTTACGTATAAAATATTCATAACAAAAGTTTAAATAATAATATTTAGTTTTTGCTATTACCTGTACAAAATATTATTAATACTGCATTTAATGCACCTGCCTGTCCTACAATCCAACCTGATCTCAAAAAAACTATTACTCCAAATATGTTTATAAGACAGGAAGTAAATACACCATCCCAAGTACCAAATAAAACTGGTTGGGATATAAAGAAATTAGATTTCCACCAGGGATCTGCATTCTAAATTAAACATTTTATTAAAATTAATCAATCGCTTTTGCAGCACTAGATTTAATAAATTCATAAAAAGCACTTACAAATTCTTGTGCAAATAATTCATTTGTACCAGTTTGATACATTTCAGGGCCCAATTCATCATGACCTCTACTTTCTGATCTAGAAGGTCGTCGATTTTCTGCATTTCCAAGTCCATATCTGGACCAATCTACTTCTCGATTATTTCCAATACTTCCATTATCACTACGACTTCTCTCCATGGAACCCATTTCTTAAAATTTTATATATTACGAATCTAAAACTAAATCATGCTGCCTTTATATCCTGGGTCACCTTTTCATAAGTTAAGTTGTCAGTCTTTAGTCATTTTCGCAAAAACTCCTGAAAAAAATACCATAGTAAAACTACATACTACAGAATACTTTGTGTAATTAAATGTTGAGACAAAACTGTAAAATATCAGTTTATCAAATAAAACTCGAAACATTAACATGTTTAAACTGCAAATTGTCACGAATGCACAGAACTAAAAAAAAACTGGATATTGAACGTAAGTTGATAACAGAAGTTTGACATTTGTAGGCTAGAAAAACCAACCTTTCCACAGGTAATTTGCTTTCGCACTGGTCGCCGCTCCACGTCAGCATCAATAGAGAAAAATGAGAAGTTCTTTAAGTACCGGTGATCTTTAAGATATTTAGTCGATGAATCAATGATAACGCGTCATTTTTTAACGATAACGGTAAAAAGCATAGCGGACCTATCTTTTATCCGCGTGGGCAGCCATTTTTCATTAGAAACATATGTGATCCGTAAAAGGTCCTGCGATCGACTGGCTACCTATATAGTACACAGTACACACTTGCACAATGCACACTTGCTTGCCGTCTACGCTCGTACTCCATGATTGTACGCAACTAGCGACACCGCGGGTGTGTTCCGAAATGGCAACAGTAAGTAAGGCCAGTAAAATGCGCCATCTCGGTATTCGTTATGTGACGTCCTAG
>UCOM01003025.1:0-20797 GCA_900474385.1 Ormyrus pomaceus | reverse complement strand
AGCTACAACACTTGGCAACGTTGCATCAGCTGTAAGGCAGTCAGTCCTTTTCACAGCCATGTTCGCCGATGACCAGTGTTAGGTTAGATTCGATAGCAAGCAGTTTTGTCTACTCACAGACGTACAGTGTTGTCAGATCTTTGACTTCAACTACGTTAGTCAAAGGCGAGTACACTTATACTTTACTTTGACTAGCTAGGTAACTAGAGAACTCCCTTAAATGACTAAAAAGCGAGGAATTTTTATTTTTTTTCTATATTTGAAAGATTTTAATCTGCAAAATTTCTCGTAGAAAAATGTCTATATTTACCCCATCGATCCGACCGGCGCGGCGAAAAAAGATAAAATCGTCATATTTTCGTTCGGGCGAAGCTATTTTCGCGAGATCTAATTCTACTCGACTTCATATTTCGGAGTCAGCAGTAAATGAACTTGACCCTCCGGCGGCGTGGCGCCTCCACCTGTTAAACTATCGACACATTGTCGAACTCCAGTCCTCTCTCGGCGCGCGAGATCCCATTTCCGCATTCCGACTGGCGTTTAACTTTCCCTCACCTTTCCGATCGGCACGTGTTTTCGCGTTGCCTCGGTTTACTTTTTTTTTCCCCCAATTGGAGTATTTAATTAAAAAGTTTGACTTTAAATATTCCGTTTGCCGAGCCGGTTAAACTTTATTTCGGATGCAGCCGATCTAGGAGAACTTTCGGAAAGTTTGAATTTAATTTGAGGAATTTTTGGACGAATGGCTAGTTTGCTACGTTTATTTGCAGGTTTTTAAGGAGATATTTTTGAAATTGACGTATTGACATTTTGCTACGCGTTTTTGCAATAACCTTGATTTTACGTGCGTCTTTCCGCTTATAAATTTTGCAATTTTCCGATCAAATACTGTAACGACATTTTTGCGAAATGCATTTAAAAAAAACGGTACGTGCGTTTAACAACATCCGACTTTTAAATTAGGTTAGATAAACAAAACAAAACGATGCAAATAAAAGAAAAGTAATCAAATAGAAATCTTGCCTTGAAGTTTAACTGAACCGTTTGTGACTTAAGATCAGATAACGTGGCAATTAAATGAGATTATATCGACTCTAAGAAAAACTATCCTTGCTTTAACTGCGCTTTTGTCAGTTAGCATAATTCTCACTTTATAATTCGAGCAAAAATCTTAAGCATTAGTCATTAAAGACTCCTCATTTATTTCCTTATTGAACAATGTTAGAATTACTTTGAATAATTTTTTTTTTTTTTAGACGCGTAAAAGAGGCTTCACCTGTTTTTAAAGTAGCTTTACACGTAAAAGAATTATTACAAAAATTCAATTATTTTAGTCACTCAAAACCGTCAGTTTAAAAACCCGCGCTATTTTTAAGTTCGCATGTTAAAGAGTCTCATCCTTCAAACAGATTACTACTATTTTCAAAACAGTAATTTTACTTTCCGCCGCCAATAATCCGAACCCGCTAACAGAAAAGAAGAAAAAAGCCGAATGATCAAAGCTCATTATCGCGCGACTATATCCAGACTTCCTTGCACGCACGTCGTCGATGCCATTAGATAAATTACCATTACGGATAATTAGAAAAAAAAAAAGAGGCGCTGGAAGCGCGCCGTGCACTTTTCTTTATCCCCTCGACAGAGGCGCATCGTCGCGTGTCGACGCGAGAAAGTCCCCCGTCTTATTTACATAACCCAAAGACTTTAATTCCTTTGTGAGATGGTAGTAGCTTCTTTCTTTCGCTCTCCGGCACCTTGGCCTTTTCGCGCTTTGCTGAAAAGTTTCGCGGCGCGCTCTTTTAACCTTTTGCTCGAGTTTCATCCCAACTTCATTTTACGCACTCGGAGATTGCGCGGGATAAGTCAGATCCTCGTGGAAAAGGCGCTTTTTTTACAAAGTTAATGGCTCGCGAAAGCGCGCTGCTTCTGTTCTTTGTGGTGAGTCGAAAAAATTGCGGGACAAATTTTTTCTAAAGCTCTTAATGCCTAAGAACGGCGAAACAATATGCAGGAGGTAAATAGAATAAAGAACGCAGCTTTTTCTAGTCCTTTTCTCGAGAAAGTAGTACGTGCCTGTGCCCGTGGCTCTTCGTTCGTGTGCGCGAGCAGGATATTACTTTACAAGCGCGGAGAGATGAAAAACTCGGGGAATTAGTTGTTTCGGAGCGGCGGCGACGCTTTTTGCCTTGACATTTTGCGTATATATACATGATAAAAAAAGTTGTATGTCTAGGTAAACGTATATTGCGCATTGTTATTGCTGTACCATAGAAGTCGGCAGGCGATCATAAAAAGCTAACTGAAACGGTATTTATAAAAACTTGAAATATCAGATATTGAATTTCTATTATTTAAGATGAAAATTTTATTTAAATTTAAATTTCTATGATTTAAAAGGTTTATTATACAATAACTACGATTTGGGGCTACCTTAAATAATAGCTAATTGCTCAAAACTTTCCCGTGTAAAAATTTATAATTTGGTAATACATTAAAAATACATTGGAAATTTATATTAGCTATATATTGGAATAACATTGACAATATAATTGCGATTTCCAATATATTTTCAATATATTTCCAATACTTCATAAAATAATTAATTTATAATATATTTGTAACACCACGGGAGATTTAAATAATTTAATCAAATATAATTTAACAAACGCAAACTTTAATGAAAAAAAAAGTGTTAAATGTACTGCATCGCAAGCTCGTAAACCGCAAGCTCGTGCTTTCGCCGGGAAGCTTGGAAAAAAGCCAGACGCCTCGCAAACTCGCCCGACTACTTAATTCATTCGTATCAACCGCATCCAGAGTACCCTTCCCCCTCCTCCAATCGTACTTACAAAAACCAACAAAGAGGAGAGATTTCCGTCTAAATTACAGCCGACTTAATAGCCTCCCCTCGCACTCGCGTCTATTCAATTTTCTCTCGGCTCTCGCGGCGCGTGCAGATTGCGGAGCCACGCGAGGCGGAGGCTTCCTCGTCCCCGCGTAATTGCGACTCCCCTGTCGCGCTGGTCGCCTTCGAGCCTGGAGAACAAAAAGGAACAACCATTAAGAATTAGCATGCTCCTTTCGACGTTGTTTCCGCGTTCGTAAGCAGAGCGAACGCGTTGTTCTAGTCTCGTGTCGAGGTCAGGCGGGTGTACGAGTCTGTGTGTATGTGGGTGACTTTTTAGACTACGTTTGTAAAACTCGAGCCAAATCAGTTTCGAAAGACTGAATTTTCAATCGATTTTCCGCAGTCTTCTTGAGTTTAGCGAGCAGAGTCGAAGGGTGGTTTTTTTAACGAGGGCAAAAACTTTGTGTTTTCAGTGATAGCAAAACAAAAAGCAACAACAGCACACCGCGCGAATCCAATTACCGCGCTCGAGAGGTATATATAACGCGCATCGAAAGTTCGAGCTAACAAAAGAGCAAAGAAAAACGTATATCTGGCGAGAGGTAATGTTTAGTTAAACCTGGCGCGCGAATGACACATTTCAATAACAGTACGAGCTCTCGGCTCTCTTTACATTCGCACGAGCGAGGAGAATAAAACTCGCGACATACAGGGGGAGGGAGAGGGAGAGAGAGAGAGAGAGAAAGAGATAGAGAGAAAGTCGGGGCCTGCATTTATGTTGTACGTATGCAGGGGATAAAAGCCGGGAGAATATAAAAGAACAGCACCGGCGGAGAGGCTCTCCGCGCTTGACAGGAAGCGGCGATGAATCAATAGTGTCAATAAAGCTGCATAATAACCAGGCCATTCCGAGTGACCATCGAAATATCGAGGAGGCATCCATATATATAATATAGAGAGAATGAAACTGTGATATGCGCGGCGTCCCCCCGCGTTTTAACAAATCGATCGGGAGGCTAGAAAACATGCCGACCGCGAGTGTGCCCATCGAGTGCGGAAAAAAGTGAGCTCCCGCGATGTAAAAAAAAAAAAGGGCACGCCGGATTCCGGAGCTAAAGGATGGCCAGCGAGGAGACGCAGCAGCAGCCCAGCTGCGAGACTACCACGCAGCCGCAGCCCCAGCAGCAGCAGCAGCAGCAACATGTGGACGAGGAGGGCAGGATGCAGCAGCACCACGCCAACACCGGCCGCAGGATGTCGCACTTCAAGGAGTACAAGTTCTTCCGCAGCTTTAGCGCCAAAGTCGAAAACTGGCCGATGCGAAAGGCGGAGGCGCTCTGGAGGCGCATGCGCGAGAAGAAGATTGCAGGTAGGTGCTGAGATCGTCGCTTTGCTTTGTACTGAATGAGCTTTGGCAAGTCCCTGATTTGCAATTTTCGGTTCTGAAGTTGCGAATTCTGTAGGAGTTTTTTATGCAGTGGCACGGTAACTGTTGCGTTTACGTGCTTCTTTTTATCGACAGGTTCGTTGAAAGCAAAGGTTAATGAGTTTGAATGGTGTATGGATGTTTCACTGTTTATTCAAATTTTTATTGAAAATTTAGTTTTAATTGATTTTTGTGAAAAATAGTTTTTTTAAATTTATTTATAATTAATAACATTTTTTATCAAATAAATAATTTCTGCAGTACTATAATTGAATGCAGAAAACACGAAATAAATATTGAATTAATTAATTTATAAAAATAAAGTCTTCTCATTCTAAAATTAAATTCTCGTTAATGTTTGGAGAAACGATGCATTTAAATGTTTTTTGTCTTGTCTAATTAATTAACGAGAAGCTAATTATAATCGGCGTAACTTCTTGTTACCTTTAAAACATAATTTATATGGTACAAAATTTATAGGTACTAAGTTGCGAAATATATATTTATTTAATTGCCTCGTGCAATTTCAGTTCTGGAATTTGTTGTCGAAACTATATTTAATTGCTTGTTTTACATTTCATATTGCCGTTGGGCGAAATAATTATAAAATTCAACAATTATCGTGGAATAAAAGTTTGCTATTTTCTTTGAAAATCTCGCTTTTACAATGAGTATTTTTATTATCTCTGAATGAAAAATGTTCAAATCAACAACCAATTAATAAAAGCAAAATACAAAAAGTATGTAAATGTTAAGTAAGCAGAAACTACAATAAAAACTTTACCGTACAAAACACATGTCCAATGTACAACCTATCATAAAAAAATGAGAGCAACCAACTTTCTCTCGGAGCATCAACACGCCTCATAAATCACACTTCCAGCTAACCCTTCAACACTCTTGCACTTCCTCGATATGACCATGAAACAAAACCAGGCTCCTAATCCCGCTTGGCAGAAATCGCGCGGCCATAACGCATAAATACACCTTCCCGGCCGTTGAATCGATCGTGGGATTTACGCCCAGTACCGATCGATCTACAACTACCAGGATTTTTCCGCGGTCTATACCTCCGCGAATACAAGCACGAATTTCGCGATCGATTCGAGAGAGAGAGAGAGAGAGCTCGGGAATAATGAGCAGAAATCGCCTGCGGTTTTTCGCCTCGGTCGAGGAAACGGCCAATTGATATTTTCGACGCGGATTGTTTTCCGGAGAGCGGAGCAAGTGGGCCGGGGATATTCTTTCGGGAGTTGTTGCCGGGAGCATTGCTCGTGGGCGGGACTCAATTTTTCCCTTTGTTTATTATTTTCTAGACAATCTTCCAGAATTCTGCTCTTTGAGTGGGAATTTCGTCGGAATTTTACTGCAAAATGAAAAGGCGTTATTATTGCGTGCGTTCGCGCAATGACGTTCGAAAAATTTCTCATTTCTGTTAGTAGCAGCTGCACCGTCTAACGGAACGAACCAATCTCAAAGATTTTCTTCTGAAATGAAGGAATTTGTAAATAATAATACGTAATTCAATAATAAATTATTGATTAATGTAAATTGAAAAAAAAAACGGAGTCCGTTCAAAACCTAATACATATTTTTAACCGTCATTACATTTTCAACACATGCCGCTCTAGAGTGTAAAAAGCACCCTCTTACCTCCTTGCGAGCTAACATTACGCGCACGAAAATGGGCTTCCGCGAAAATCCAACCTCGTATCCAGGACAACAAGACCAGCCCCTCGCCTCTCTCGGATTTCCCGCAGTCGTAAAAACTCACCTCTCTAATGACGAGAGAAAAAGGGCGAGATACGATCCAATCACTCCCCGTGCAGCAATGAAAAGTATATTCGACACGGCACCTACCGTGCTCGCGTACGTATACAAGCGTTGATCCTCGGGCCTCTTTAACGAAGAATTTGCAGAGGGGACACGGGAGAGGGGACGTTCACTGCGCTTCTGCCTTTTACGGCGTCGCGTTTTCTACTTTACGGGAAAACGTGCGCGAGTCGGGGAATAGTCGGGATAACTTGGCGCGTTTGTGTTACTCGATCGCTAAAAGCCCGAGAGTCGGGCACGACGGGAGAGTGGATGCATGGAAGATATTTTTTTAGGAAGGAACTAGGATTTTTTTTTTCGACCTCGGTTCATTTCTTTAATGGAGATGGAAGCTTTGTGAAAAGGGAAAGCTTTTCCGCATTTTTTGTTTATGCTTTATTTTAGGAAACGTTTATTTTTAAAAAAAAGTAATAAAAGGTTTATGAATAGATTGTTCGCAATAGAGAAATTTCATTCGCCAATGATTCACGTATATTAATAAAAATAATTGGCAACACCTCTATTGACATAAATGAAAGGCGTGATTCACACTTCAACGGAATAAAAGATTGAATCATTCTTATAAAAACACATAGGTATATATAAACTATCGGCAAAAACTTTCTTTTATATATTCCCCACATCGATCCCGCGGATTAAAAAGCGAGAGAGAATTTGCGCGCGTCACGTCTAACGCTAAAACCCGTGAAGTCGAGGGAATGAGTCGCCGCATCCCAACTTTCACGGTTGAATTTTTCACGGACAATCCGTTGCGCGATCGCGTGCTTGCCGATTTTTTGCGGCTGGGAATGTATCGAATTTACGCGGCGGGATGTAATTAATTTTCATTGGGTAATTAGGAGGCAGCGCACACAGTAACTGTAAATTTATTTTACTGGCGACTCGCAAACAATTATTGTAATTATTCTTCCGAAAAAAAACTAGCTATTCATTTGCGTCTTTTTTCGTTTCTAAATTTATATGGAGCAAAAGTATCGGATTATTTGGAACTTACGAAACGGCATAAGAAACTTTTATGGCGGGAAAAATTAAAATACTCGCAAACACGTTTTATGACGCACTAAATCTAGAAATCAATTAATATCGTGATTGATCGTAAAAGTAAGTGCTATTTTTTGGGCTTCACATTCTTTTTTTTTAATTGTATTTGAAAATATTATTAAAATTATTGAACCATTTTGCAAGTCTTTTTTAATATCAATCTAGTTAACAAAGCTTTGAAATAAAAATATTATCTTCAAACAATTGTTGCGTGAGACGATAAACTTGAGAGGAAAAACAAAAAAGAATTCTTCCAGACGCTTCGTATCATGATAAAGCTCAATATCTCTTATACGCTACCATCTCTTTCTTTTTATGTTGTTCTCAACACGTCTTTTGCGTGCAATTCCCAACTTCTCACGCGTCGATACCCTTATAACGGTTGCGTGCTAGCGAACGAACTCGCGCTCATATGCACATTATGTGCACACTACGCAAGAACGTTTCCCAGATAGCAGACTAATTTCGCTTTTGTTTCGACGTAAATATTCGCTTCTTTTTTCGTTTTTTAAGGCCGTCTAGCTGTCGTCTTTAGAAGTAGTGGGTCTCGGTAGTGTTATTCGTTGTGCTAAAGATTTCGAATAAAAGTTCTCTGCTGCTTAAGCTTAAAGTAGGACCAAGAAAAATAAGACTGACGTATTTATAAGTGGGGATTAAGTAAATTGCGCTGTACTGCTCTGTAAAAGGATCTTGTTTTGTATAAGAATTCTGTGCACGATTCGGAGAGGAAAATTCAACGACAAACTATATAAAGTAATAGGTTAAATACCCTACATGCAGTAAACTTCAGTATTCGAGAGAATCATAAAGCCCTCATTAACCCACTTTTTCTGAAATAGACACCATGCAGGAAACTTCATTAGATTGCATGTAAATTACATATAGCTCTTCGTAGGTTGAAGTAGAATCAGTCACAACCAGTCAGACAGTTTAAAGATACTTTTATATAGGTCAAAGTAAATAATTACTTTTTCAAATTCGAAATCCTTTTATTCAGCAAGTTCTAAAGCGAATCGTCTTTAGTTTCATTATGTTTACTGCGTATATAAAATGTTTAATTTTGTATGTTTTAAATACTAAATATTAAATAAGACGTTAGAAGAAAAAAATTCAAGTTGAAATTAATTTTTCAACGTTTTCCTTTCGTTTCATTTTCATTTCTTGGTAGTACGTGTTGCATATATTAAAATTTTAACAGAAAATAATTTGAATTTTAATTAATGCTTTAAAAGCTAACATTTTCATTAAGCTTTCCATATTACAATACTTCAAAATTGATGTATTCAGTGTTGTATAAAAAAATAAAGTAAAATTGTAACATTTTAAGCTAAAATTAAATTTAACACATACATTATGACACCAAATACTTTCTACGCGAAATATTCTACATTTCTTTTATTAAAATTTAATTAATTGCATTAATGACTGTAGCATGCTCAATAAGTAGCTTCTGTACTATCTCAGCAGTGACGTTCCAGGCAGCAATTTCTCTTCTCTGACAATCATATTAGTAGTAATTAAGAAACTATTCATTACAATAAGATTTTGTAGAATCCTTTTAAATACAATGGGACAGCCGGCGTCTCGTAACGCAGAAACAATGCTTTACATCGATAAATCCGTAGCGGCGAAGAATCACGACAATAATTACATCTATCCAGTACGAAACAATGCAGCCGCGAGCATCATAAATCAAAGCTCGCAGATGCGGTGCACAATTGTGGTAGCTCACCGCAGTCGATTATCCCATTTTTATTGATCGGCACTTAGAATCAACGAGCAATTGCCGTTTCTCCGATTATCCGCGAATTACGTCGTCACAGATTTAAGGCTAATTGTGCTACCGAGCAACTGCCGATAACTGCTTGCGAAGTTATACAACGCGTTTCGGTTGTGGACTGCAATCGAGTGCATATAACAATCTGACGTTTATCCAAATCCGCGCGAAACGTTGCTTCAGGCAAGAAAATATGTAAGGGATTGAGTACAAACGGCAAAAAAATATTCTAAACTCTTATTTTTATCTAATCGACTAGAAATCAGATTTTAACAATCGTTGTCGGTATTTATATCATAAAAAGCACTGTCGCAGTTTTAATGCCTTCAGAGTCGACAAGACTCCCAAAAAAGCAGGAACTCTTTAAGAATATTTACAATGTCAAACTCTCGAAAATATGTAAATTCATTCATAATTCACGGTAATACTTTCAGGGCCTAAGCGAGAAAAGACGAGCGAAGAAGAGGGAACAAGAAAAGCCATTTCTATTAGCAAGAAGAATAAGCGCGGAAAGAAGCCCCATTCAAAGTAAACGGCACAAAACGCGCGGTTACTTACACAGCTGTATATACGCAGAGAAAGAGAGAGAGAGTGCAAAAGATGTTTTCTCCCCCTTTTCAGCGGGCAATTTTTCTTCCATTATTCATTAGCTCCGGGCACGGAAATCTCTCTCTCTCTCTTGTCCAAGTCGCGCCGAGATGATAAACGCGCGGCACTGGATTTAAATGGGGCATATTTCATGCCATCGCGTATATTAATAAACGACGGCGCATCCAAGGCTACAACCCCGCGAATCTGTGCCGGCGGTAGCCTTTTAAACCTGGTCGAACGAACGTTTATGCGCAGCAGGAACAGGAAAAAGTGGACACGCGGGGAGAAATCGGGGGACGCTAAAGGCTGCCGTGTGTTTTAAAGCGCTCGGCTGAAATATGGATCGGAAAGTGGATGTAGTTCGGCGCTATAAATGTTTAGTGAAACTACGCTGCCGGGACAGCTTCTGTCTATTAAGATGATGTATTATTTATGTGCAATCGCTTCACTTTCTTTGGTAATAAGTTTCTTAAACAAACCTGCTGGCTAGAAAGCATAGTTTTTTTAAACGAAAGCATGTCGTTCACGAGAAATAAGTTTGAACAGCTGCAATATCCTTGATGTCATGTACAAAGATTTCTTCGATATATTTAATTAACTAATATAAATCAATCTTTAAATAATATAAATCAGAATTTCCTGAAAAGTTATGTAACCTTACACTTTTTCATAACACGATAAACAATGTAGATCAATGTTTTTGAAACCCCCGCATTTTCTCAAGCTACCTTTACATACCGATTAAAAACTTTTAGTTGAAGTGATGAAAAAGCAATGAAAACAATGTGCGTTTACAAGAGAGAGAGAGAGAGAGAGAGAGAGAGAGAGAGAGAGAGAGAGAGAGAGAGAGAGAGAGGTAATTGAATAAAAGGCGTGGGAATCGTAGTGGGAAGAAACAAAAGAGAAATAATATATTTAAAAAAAAAATCCAGCGGCATAACGAAATCTTGGACAAAGACGTCGAAGAACACGATGGAAAATAATAGCTAAAATTTTATTGTTCATGACCGTGCAAAATGCCATTATACAAGTTGGCATGGAATTAAAGGCACGATGCAAAGGTTTAGATACCGACACTCACACAGATCTACAAGACGTTACGAGTTTTTGTTGATTGATTACATGTACATCGTGAAATTAAAAAATAAAAATATTACACACTGAAAAAACGATCCTCTTATACGTACACTTACTCGCCGCGCACGCACGAAAAAGCCTGCTTTCAGCAGTAATAGAATAGAGACCCAGGACATAATAGAATAGAGGCATGGCCTTTGAAATGGCAGGAGATAGCCCACGAGACTGATGATCCTCCAATAGATGGAGCTGAGCTTCCGGAAATACAAAACCGCTTAAACGCGCCACAATGGCCGTTGACTGCTCAAAATTTTAATGCACTAAGTTCTGTGGCGATTTGTCGCGTCACTGTAGCGGATGTACAACAAACTCAAAATGAATTGATGCAACAAGTAAAATCAAGTAAAAAAAAATTAAAAGAGTTGTGCAAAGAAGTAGAACAAATCCAAGAAAAAAGTGTTTTAATTGGGAAAATGTTTAATTTTAAAAATTGATTTACAAAAAGAAGAAATCAATTGATTACTAAAGGACTTTTATTTGTAATAAAAGGATTGCAATGTTAGAATTAACACGCTAGAAAGTCAAAAGGCAAAGGGGAAAAAAACTTTTAGTAAAAACACCTCAGTAAACCCCGCCGAAGGCGTAGGTGCTGAGCCTCGGGAGACTCGCTCTATTTAAACATTCGGTCGGCTAGTCTGACTGCGGGCGCGGCGTGCAACGGATAGCCGCCTGGCGGTGGGGCTCGGAACTAGCCGTTCGCTAGTTTGCTCGCGGGAGTGAGCTATCGTTACATATATATATAGGCCATCTCAAGGGGGAGCCCGATGCAGATCCATACTGAAGTAATATTCAGGAAATTAATAAATAAAAGGACCCGAAACATAAAACTAAAAAGGCGATTTTTTTCACTTTTTAAATTAACTATATTGTTATTTTGAGTTATCTTGAGTAATTTTTTGTGACAAATATTGTATAAAGCATAAGTTTTTATCAAAATAGCTGAAAATATGCTCTTTTTGGACCCAATGAAAATTACATTCTCGATTGCATGGCGAGGAAGCAGTCCTTTTGTGACTAGCTTAAATCCTCTTGTACGCAAGAGGATTGATTACGGAGGATTTTCTTCTGCTCAGAGGAAAATAATTTCCGTATAAGAGGACTCTTTTTCTGAGTGCAAAGTTCTATTATTAATATCGTTATAAGAAATTATCCTTTTACGCAATTATTGATAAATGTTATGGGAAAAAATTCAAAAAAGAAATAGGAGCACTCGCCTTGCACGTCGTTAAAAATAAATGACATTCTCGCAGATTTACAATAAAAACTGTACTTGCAACACAAAATAAAAAAAGAACCCTATTAAATCTTATTTTTAGCCTACATTCAAACAATTCCTCATTACCCGATTAGAAAAAAAGCGCTGCCCTACAAAACTGTTAAAGCCGCAAATAACGAAAAACAAGTAATAGGAAAGGGTCCGGTGGAAAGTTCTAAAAATACAGCGACGCATAAAAGGCGCAGATCCGACGGCACAATGAGGCGTCACACACGTGGCTCTCCGTTATTATTTCCTCTCCCCGAGTCTCGACCTTGGCGGATCGGCTTTTCTCTCGCACTTGTCATATCCCCCAGCTGGAATTAATGGAGAATTCCGATTTATGTGGGTCGCGCGGCGTTACGTTTCAATTACAGCCGACTGCTTCTTTTTGGGACGTTGGTGCCGCCGCCGTTCATTGATTATACATTGTCGTTCGTCGGAGGGGGGAATGGAACCGGAGTTATGGAGATTTTATGCGAGATAGGAAAGTGATAATTGCGCGTGCGCGCGCGCGCGCGTTGCGCCGGAGCGCAATAAGGAAGAGAGGCGCGCTCCGGTTAATTGTTCAATTAAGCTACCCGAGCTCGTTCGAGGCAACAAATGTTGATTTTAATTCGTTTTTAATTGATTCCCGCACGTCTTTATTTATGCGGCCGTTTGATGTATGCGGTATTGGAGGCTGCTTAGGAAGTACGCAAGCCGGCAGCTCGTCGGAGCTTTGGGAAATAAAAGGAAAAGGTAGGTTTTGAAAATTTCTCTTTTATTGCTGCGTCGAGAATTTCCGAGCCACTTACTTCGGTAATCGACTTTTTGTAACGAAACAAATTATTGCATAAATTTCTGGGCGATTTATTGAATCTTTTTTTATTGGGCGCTTTAATATTTATAAATCAACCGTCCCTTTTTGTTCAATGCGTACCAATATTTTCTATGGACGTATGATTCTTTTGCAATTTGCTCACAAAAAAACTGTAAATAAAGCAGTCGGTAGCTTTTCAACGTATTTTTTCATACGTTCGATGTAATTGCTTCGAAAAGGGGCTCAATTCTACGAACGCAACGAAATTTCGAAAAGTTGGCGCTTTTAGGAAATTTTCCCATTTTCATCATATGTATCGAGACAGAGGAAAAAAGAGAATAAACTCCAAAATTGAAAATTTTTAATTATCGTTTAATAATTTGAACTTATGCAGTTTTCAAAGTGTAATTTGAAAGCTAATAATCTCTTGAAATATAATAATTACATCTTGAGTTACAATTTAATTTATCTGTACTTTATCATCCAATATCTCTTGTATAAAACTTCGTTAAACTTCTCAATCATTCCATCAGTTTATCTGAAATAAAGTGCGCTAAAAATTAAAGCAAAATCCATATGACTCTTAAACCTCATTCCAAGTACGCCAGTTAAGTAACTAATTTACCAAACTGAACCCGCTCGTCTTAAAAGTGTCGTCTATCCAAAATCTAATCAGGCCAAGGATAATCCCCCGTCGCTCCCACCTGCAGCGCGCGGATGAACAGGCACGCAGCATCCTTACCTCCCGCACTTTATACCTAACAGACGCGCGCGCGACTCGTGCATTCAGCGGTATTGTTCGCCCGCCTCAAGGCGAGGCGTCGTTTTTTTTTTCAGCGCCCGACACACTTTTCCGAAGGCGGCTTATGGAGAAACGCGCTCCTTTATGCCCGTCGCCCGCACCGGAGCAGCGAGGAAAACGGCGATCAGCTCCAACGCCGCCGCCGCGCGCTCTTTTTTTCCTTTATCTCTTTCTCCGTCGCTGCACTTGCACGAGCTCGCTTGCTTTCGAGAGAGAGAGAGAGAGAGAGAGAGAGAGAGAGAGACTCGTTGGCTCTTGTTTACGCGAAGGCCAGCCTTGCGTCGAGCATTTTTCTGCTTTTCTTCTCGTCTCGTTTCTGTAATTATGTCCGGCTGGGAGCTCGGCCGTTTGACGAGCGGAAGTATCGACGGGTTTTAATCGATCGAAGGTACGAGTTGGCAAGTTTGGTTTTTAACCGATGGTAGGAAATGTTACTACTTAACTTTAATGAGCGTATTTACACTTTGAGAAATTAGTTTTTTTTAATAATAGTTTAATTGGAAGGTAAATTTGTTCGATTGGTATCGGAAAATTTACGGAGATTCTACTTCGACATAATTTAACTTGGCAAGAAAATATTTATCTTTTTTCTCAATTAGTTAATGCAAAAGTAACTTTAAAAGTAATAATGGCTCTGATTTTTCGATTTATACGAAACAGGTTGATGGAAATATTAAGTTTGAAATCTTGCGGGAATTGGTTATTTTACGATAAAATTTTCCCATCAGCAGATCGACCTGATATTGACATCCTCTTGGAAACGAACTTTTTAACGCTTCGCGAAAGACTTTTGTTCACGTGTTACTGAAGAGTGTCGGCTTTCTGGTTCAATGGAGCGTCGTTTTTACGATCTTATTTCTTTTCCGATCGCTTATTTAGTGCATCGGAGTGAATTCGCGAGTCCGTTATTTCGAGTGGTTTACAATCGATTGTTTAGCGGGCGCAATTCGTTTCTTCGCCGCGGAAATCGAAGATTTACGCCAACTTTCGAGAGTTAATGCGCCTTTTAAATAATCGCCCGACGCAGTAAATTTTCTTGCGACACACACACACACACAGCAATCGATAAAAGTTGATATTGGAAATACGTTAGACAGAAAAGAAACTCCGCCGAATACAATACTTAACGGCTATAAATGTGCAAAAGGAGAAATCCCATAAACGAGAAAACGTTTTTGCGCCAGCTGTTATCACCCTGACATACTGAATGTTAACGGCCGCATTTGCCTTTATTGCAGTCCTTTCATCGTATATTTATAATCCAATCTGAATAAAAAACGTCCCGCGTCTAACGGCACAAACGGCTTCTCACAAATGAGCCCCCCACTCATTCTATCTAAACAACTAAAACTAAAGCCAGCATCGAGCATTTCACCGAGCCGTCCTTCCAGCTACGCAGGGATAATTTCCCTAAACGAGCGCGCCGATATTTTCCTTAAGCACAAAAGTGTTTTATACATCTGGGTCAATTGTCTTCCGCGGACGGCCCGTACTCCCCCGCCCCGACCTTGCGCAACTCGTCCGATTTTCATTATTCTTTGAAAATATGCCACGGCCGAGCGGCTTCCCCGTCGGGATGCACGCGCCGCTCGTTCTCTTTTTCTCCCGGGCGCCGCCGCCGACGCCGCCGCTGCATGCGCTCCCGTTAATTGGAATGTATCGGTTCGGGAAGTAAGCGAACCGTCCTCCCTTCCCGCCGGAGCGTAATGGAAAACCGCTTCGCCGGGGGAGATTCGAGTCAGGGTTGAACGATTATTGGACTTATTATAAGTATACGTTAGCGCTCTTGAAGTTTGCGGAGCTTAAGGGAGCTTGCGATGGATGGAATTGTGCGGCTACTTGCCGATTCATTTTACATTGAAGCAAAAGCTTTTGGAAAAACGTAACTGAAAATTATGAGTCGGTACGGTGGTCTCCTTTAAAAAGGTGAGTTCATTGAAAAAGATTGAATATTTTGAATAAAGCAACGATTAAGCGTATATAGGTAAAATGACTTAAAACGCCTGTTCTTAATAAAAAAAAAAGTACTGAATTGAATGTAGAGCATTCCAATAATAAATAATCCATCAGAAGCGCTGCCCTGAAAAAGGCTGCACTCGATTCCGAACAATCAGCAGTGGCCAGCGAGTCTCCCATCGCCGAGGAAAAACTCCATCACCCTCCATTGATCCGGTATATCTCGTTCAACAGGCTAATACGACATTCAGGCCACTTGCACACGCCGCTTCCCGGCTCAATAGACGTCCCGCAAGCTCAACGAACGCTCACGTACACACAGTCAGCCAAAACAAGAGGCTCGGGAAACAAAGCGGCGCGAAATGAAAGCTCGCCATATACGTGTGTGCACATTGCAGCAGGCCGATGAAAAGTCGGGGCCGCGGCGGTTCTCCGCCTCTTCCACGTCCATTAATCTCGCTGTAAACCGACGTATTAACAATAACGATAATTCCGGGGCCGCGGCTCCTTGCACAATGTGCATTGTCGCGGCGTTCCTTTTAGCGATAATGCGCCGCGCGCTGCTGCTGCCCAGGCGTCGTTACGCGAGTGTGAAAGCAATTTTTGTAAGGGCATCCGAGCTTTCCGCGCACTTCTCATCCGCTTACGCAGGCAAAACGGGCTATTTACGGCCGTGTCCTTTTGCGCAAGCGAGCGAGGATAATTTCATGCGGGGCGGGAAAAGGGGCGCCACCGCGCAACGCCGCGCTCGGTTTACTTCGCGTCGCAGCAACGAAGGGGGGAAACACGGCGCGCACAGCTTCCGCTGAAAAGCCTGCCTAATTTCGAGCTTTTCATTCATTATCTATTGGCGTCGTTTTTTTGGGCGTTGCACTGCGTTAAGCTTATAATGTTACTCGTTAATTTGTTCAATTAGCGTCCTTTATCTGGAACTCGATGTTTTTTTTTAAGATGTACTTTTCAATTTATTGTTTAATATAGCTGTGACCTTGTATTTTTTATAGCTACCCCTCGTTCTCTGCAAAAGTATAGAAAATTATTTAAAAAATATAATGTTTTCCAGGTTAAATATAAGATCCGTTAATGCTTATAATATTTTTATTAAAAAGAAATAATTTCAAAATGTATATTTACTGTTACTTTTATGCTGTGTAACGTTTCTAATTTTTTCTTTTCTTTATCTTCCAGGTACGTACATTGATTTTAAACCTTTCTATTGCTGCGTAACATGTGAGTACTTCTTATAGTTATCTTATATGTTATATCTAGCAAGACATTGCTAAACAATTGCTATAAACATTTTATTTCATTTAGTAATTATTCAGTAGGAGCCCTACAGGCAGAACAGATCCAACATTTAAATCGCTAAAAGCTTTACGTCTTTAAATTTTTGCTATTTGTGGAAATCTAAATTCAATTCGAACAAAGCTTTCAGTGTGCTTCGGAGTTGTACGAATGCACCGGCAAACTCGTAAACAGACCGAAAGATCAGATCGACTGATGGATAAACGTGCTTTATTTCCCATCAATCCGATCCCCTCGCGGTTCGTCTCGCGGCGCGAAATTTAAAGAGCCGACGAGCTTATTTACGGCAAAGAGCGCAGCTGGTATCCCGCGAGAGGCTGCGAAATTCCTAAACCGCGCGGACAAAGGGGCCTTATCTGGCCTGGATTTTTATTGCCTCTCTCAATTGCGAAACTAATATTTTTTTTTTCTTTTTTCTGAGAGTGTTTTCTTTATAAATATATTGTACGTTTGAAAATGTTCCGTTTGTTTAATAATATATGCACTTCTAGGCTTTGTGTGTATATGCTTTAGCCGCTCGCTGGAGAAATATGTAATGCATAAACGTACCAGAGGTATTCAAGTAGATGTTGAGGAACTAGAACTTTCCCTAGATGCTAGATATCATAAAGTTTAGTTTGCCATCGATTTAATCCTATGATTTATTCATAGATTGATCCTTGTACGATTATATCAACTTAAAATTGATCTATAAATTCGTATGAATTATGCATCATTTCGGTTTCTTATTCTGCACATTAATATCGCTGATGAAACTGCTCTACTGTGCTTGTATCCTTAAAACTTCCAGCCCTAAAAATGCACCTTGCTCTCTATTTATCATGCAGAAAAAGAAAATTGTATTCGCTTATTCTTAACCGTCACATCGTCCTGTCATAAAAATTAACTTTTCTATAAGAAAATTGAATTGGGTATATTTCCGTGCAATCGACCGCTCGACGATTGGCACCTGACTTAAACAAGACTGAAACGTGCGACTAAACATGCGCGTGCAATACTGGTGGCAAATTTATTTGTGGAAACCGCAGATGCTTATAATAGATCACAGTATAGGCAGAGAAAACGATCGCTTTGTTAGCAGCCACTGACCACGATTCTGCTTTCACAGAATGTTTTATACCCTCTGTTAATCTACTGATTTTTCTTGTCAACGGTTGAGATCTGATTCAATTATTAATGTTTCATGAGATTTTTTAATAATTATACTTCTTATAGGCAGTTGCATTTAGATTTTATAGAAACGTTGTGTACTATTTTTTTTCTTTATATTCTGAAAAACAAAAAAATTCTTGAACGGAACAAAGTTGATTTTCCTATTTGTTCGGAAGGTTGCAGAAATCATCTTTAAAATACTAAGAACAGCAAGGATTTAAGTATAGTATATCTGAATAATAAAGAATATGTCGAGAGTTTTAAAGCCTAGGCTATGTTTTAGAAAGGAAATGCACCAGACTTTTGATACAAATCTCGCGAGCATTGCTTTCTTCTGGGGAGCGGGAAGGTCTGCTAAATTCGAATCGATCCTATCGAAACGGAAAGTAATTATTATGTGCCCCCTCGTATAGTTCGGACTTCCGTTGAAACTCACTTGGCGAAGCAATTTTTTAGTAAAGTTATACTCGCTCCACTTTGATAAAATAAGATATTTTAAGCTTTCAGATGCTTTGTTTATTTATACCTCGAAGATGACATATTTAGGATTAGTTAAGCAGAAAGCTGTAGAAAATTTATCACTTTCGAAGATCAAGTCAAACAAAATTTATTTCTCAAATGAAAAATTGTTGCGTTAAAATTCAAGCCTCATAAACTCCTGCAAAATTAAAATGTAAAATTATCAAACGCGAAGCCTCGCATTAAAGCTCGCGGAAAATCTTTCGCGAATTTACGCGCCGCAATACTTTTATCCCTTTGGCTTCTTATTCGCATTGGTCTCATAGAAATTTCCTTTGAAATTTACGAGCAGAAGTCAGAGGCGGCGGGATAAATCAGTGCGTTCTTAACCAGCTGCTTTTGCTACCGCTGGTTAAGGTGTAAAAATGTCCGTACTCGTGCGCCTTTCGATTTGAGTATTTCATTCCTTAAAAGCGAGAGGCTCGGAATTCTCTCGTCTTAAATTTTCTGGCTTTGATCTTTACTGTGCTCGCAGATTGGTGAGCACATTTTATAGATAAAATCATTTACAAACATAAAGTTACAGACAGAACTTCTTTTTGGGTATATATTAGGTAAACAAATATATTTGTACGAGTATTAAAATTTAAACTTGTTTACAACTAAGTTTAAATGTCGTAAAAAGTTATGCTTAATTCAATTTAAATCATAAAATCATTTACAATGAAAATACTCTTGCTAAAAGCACCTTTACCACTCCGAATAAAATTCCTCTTCGCGCGTCGTAACGATCCGCATAAAAGTTCAAATAAAAGTCAAAATAACGACGGCGCAGTCGCACTCACCAAATCCCAGCCATTGAAGCAGTTTGCCAACCGAGGCCTTAGCAAGAATCGACACAGTTCCGCGATAAAATCCTCGCGCGGCGATATACACCTTGAAAGCCCCCCGCGTCCCGACAATGGACGCGCGCCTCCTCGGAAGCAAAACACGCGCCGGTACACGGCACTCGCGTTATTATCGATCGCGACGGGGGCGTGTCCGGTAGCTCATTTCGCAACGCGCGCGAATTATCCGATCCTTATCCGAGCGCGCGCGCGGCCAATTTATTTGCTCTCCTCGCGAGAGAGAGAGAGAGAGCGCATTAGCGCGTTGCTCCGGCACGCGCCCGCGAGCGCGCGAGTAGTACGCAGGCTCGGGGGGCGACACAAAGGGACACACGATCGCCGAGTGTCGCGGCGAAAGTTACGCCGGATATCGAGGAAGCTGACCGTTTGTCTCGATTAAGGAGGAGAAATTGGCTGCGCGGTATTGGTGCGAGGGAGCGGTTGGATTTGCGAGGAGATTTAGAGTTTTTTTTTTAGAAATTGGAAATGATAAATAATGATTTGGATTTAGTAAGAATTTAATAGAATGGAAAGGTCTTGTTTTCTGTAATGAGCTCGCTTGACCAGCGGTAAATAAAATAATTTTGCAAGCTATTTGTTATTTAATTTTAAGAGAATTGGTCACTTTAAATCTTTATTTGAGATTTTAAGAGATGTTTTCATCATTTTTGTCGGAGAAAAAGTAATTTTTCACATTAAACGCAAGCGTTTTTCTTATCTAGGTGTCTTGAAAAATATATTATACATTTTCATAAGCTTTTTGAATTGAAATTTCGCGGGGGAACGTACATTTATCGTAGGAATGTATTTAAAGAAACGCTTTCCCTTAAGACTCGTTCTAAATTTCATAAATAATGTATCCGCACATTTTCGCAAATTTTATTCCAAGTTTTTTTTTTCCCCAAGTCCAATATTAGACGAAAGCTTAATTTCAATCTTAAATATGAATTTCACATTGTTTTCAAAACTGAATATTAAATGTCTGCTAATATTTGTAAATTTTGTACTAAAAGTAGATAACAGTTTTAAACTTTATTAAGATAATAATTACTCCCTTCTTTATTAAAATTATGAACAAGTTGAACTGTTTAACTAAACTTAATTATTCAAAATTTCACAAAAAGTTAATTAAAACATTAACATACTGTTCTAATTTTTCAAGTAATTAACCAGTATTGTACGAGTAATCACGCGTCCGTTAAATTTTGTGAAAAGCAGTTAAAATTTGATGCCACCGGGCCGCTAAAAGCTTTAAAACGGGTCGCCTGCTTCACTGCAACCCGACGCGCGGCCTTGCATGCCCGGTTCGCAGCACTTAGCTGCGAAACGATGTCGCTCGCGTATACCAAGTTTTTCTCGTCCGCAGTTTCTATTCAATCTCGACGCGCCAACGATTTGACAGTGCATGATTATTTTGGATTTTTAATTACGACTAGCAAAATCCAACGCGCTTCGCGCGTACTATTTTCTTTTTTTGAGGTTATACGCGTAATTTTTCAGCGTGATTTGACTTTACTTGATTTAAA
>UCOM01003024.1:0-20806 GCA_900474385.1 Ormyrus pomaceus | reverse complement strand
GATTTTTGAATGACTTTTTTTTTAATCGATAGGATTTGATCTCACCTTTCAAATGCGGGGAGTTAAAATACTGTACCGTTAATAGTTGAGAAGTTATAAGTGATTAAACAAAAATCGATTTTTCTTAGATTTTCGCTAAAAGAATATATTTATATTTTAACATTAGAAAGCATATCCCAAAGTTACAGGAAAATCCATTACCCAAATATCATACACTCTCCTTGTTAGATTCAAAGCCTGCAGAATTCGCATCCAAAAGTTTAAGATGACAGAATAATATTATGCGAATAATAATATAAAAAATGTTGATTTTATTATATTGCTTTATAAATATAGTGATTTGTTTTAATTTTACTGCGTTATAAGTGCATAAATTGTAATACTTTAATGTACTACACTTTTGACAGAGATTATATAGCCACTACATGTTTAATTGAACACAATAAACTATAAGCTACATTAAAGTATTCAATTGCCTTCTTTTCACTTAAAATTAATATAAGATAATATGTAATATACTTTTAATCTACTAGACTAACTAAAATATTTGTAAAAAGTTAAAGGTAAGGCAAATAATTAAAGACATAAGTTATGACAGTATTACATTGTTATGATATATTTACATATTACTCGTTATTTATAATAATAATATTATATTTATATATCAACAAAATATTGTTTTAATTCTTAATAACCTAATAGAATCTAAAGGCTAAACAGTCAAGTTTGATCTAAATTATTTTTTTTTGCTTTTCACCGCTCATTTCGAACCCTCTTTTTACTTCCATTGCACATTCATGATGATCACCAAAATCGGCGAACGATAGTTATATAAATAAAGGAATAAAAATTTATACAACCGACTATCAATCGATAGTAGGCCAAAATCTTAAAAAAAAATTATCGATACCGCAAAGAAATTATTTTTACATATTACTTTGGTTTTTTTAATTTTTAAAGCGTAATGAGTTTTACAAAAATATAAATTAGTAATTGAATATTTATATAATCAGTAGTAAATATGTTACTTATAAGTTGCGATCAAATAATTTGTAGAGTAGAAAAAAAGCATTAGAATACCAACAATTTATAAGTAAATTTGCGGTTTCCATATTTCTTTTAAAAGGACGAAATTTATCGGTAATAATATTTCCTAGTTTTTAACCAAGTTTAATCATGTACATCAATATTTTTGTTTTAATTCGTACAAAATGTAAATTGCGGTACTTTTGAGTGCAATTTCATTATTAATAAATTTCATTATTAGTAACGTAAAAATGATTTATACAATGTTTAATAAGATTTTATTAATTAAGTTTTGCATAATTCAAATTCTATAGAAACTTTATAAATATTTTATACAAATTTTAAAATATATGAGCCCCTCTAATATACACTTCACTGCCTAATTTTCCATAAGAGTTGGAAAAGATTAGAATGTGACACCACGCGCCAAGCTTTAAAATTAAAATCAATTAAATGAGTATCTCCTATAGAAAATTAGTAACCGAAGACTATTAGAGGAATTCACATGTTTTATATCTTTGAATAAGAATTTAATAAAATAAAATCAAAATTTCAACAAATCTTTTATGAAATCCTATTAAAAATTGTCTTAATTATTTTTATGTAGAACATTACAATTCCTAACTATTTGTCTTGTTTTTTATGTTTTGAAAAAACTTTGCAATGCCCTTCCATGGGTCGAAAGAAAGGGTATTATAAATAAAGTTATATTCAAACAATTTATAGGATAAGTTAAAAAAACACGAGAAACTGTAAAGTCGGTAAATACATAAAGCATACATTTTCTCACGCTCTTTCAAAATCGCAATCAACTTCATTTTGGTCCTCAAACGTAATGAAGTCTATATATTTGATTCTCCTCTAACATTATAATTTGTTTTTTCTTGGTTAATTAACTTCTTAAAGCTGTTCTTAATAGCTTATGAAACATTTAATCACATCGATTAAAGATACTCCATTCAGGAAATGTTCAAGTGATGATCACTAAAAATTACTTCAGATAACGTACATTTACAATCATTTGCGGGTACGCATTTAAACAATAAATCATTGTATTAAATCACTGTACATTAACGTGAAATGAATAATTAAGAAAAATACAGATTTTATATAAAGTTATTTGTGTTAAAATCTTATGTTACTTAAAACAAGTGAAAGATAAAATGGTTCTAAAGATTTGTATTGCGGTTAACAGATAACGTAATAATATAATCCAAATTGATACTCCGTAAGATAAACACCAAAGTAATTTTCAGCGGTCACTGGTCGATCTATGAATCGTTTGAACCGGAAGTCGTTAATCCATATAGTTATATATATATATATTTTTTTTTTTTTGGTATACATGAAAGTCTTCGTTCTGCAATCCTGCTTCGACGTTAGTGGCTTCTCTACATATACCTGCAAGCGCCCCTCATTTGCATGTCTACCCTCCTTTCGCGAGTGAAAATTCTCCCCGCGTGTTGGGACTCTCTCTGTCCTCGTCCTTTTCTCTCTCTAAATGCTCGCTTTTCTCCGCTCGCTCGATTCTGCGTCCTTCCCTTATTGCACGTACAATAGAGAAACATTTTTCCTAGCTAGATAAAGAATATTTGTACGCACTTGCTGTGCTTTATCACACACTTTACCTACTCCATTACTTCCTTTGCTTAATACGCATATCTTATCGAGCTTTTTCTGCTCCACGCTGCTTTATTTTGCTTTTTGTAAAATGTCGGATAGTGCAGGTCGGGAGTACAACGATTTCTTTGCAGAATTATGATCTTTACATTACTATGTTCTTCCATTTTAACACGCATCGCTAAGTTCTATCATTTCTCAAGTATGCATTTTCTCCCTTAATGATTAATTTTTGTATGCAGGATTTGTTTTCGCAAATTTGTAAATATTACTATAAATGTTCCTATATTATAATCATATAAAATGCGAGCTTGTGATTTATATATATTAGATTATACTTATCACGTTTATACTGCAAATTGAGCGTAAGACAATGAAGAACAAATTACTCTCAAGATAAGCTATAGCCGCTTATAAATTGTAATTTACACTCATTATTGATATTGTTTAAACAATTAAACGCTTCAAGTGATGGATTTTACATGCTGATTATTGAATAATAATACCTTAAAGATTTATTAATACTTGAAGAAATGTAGAGCTTTGAGCAATGCGGCTTATATTCGTTTAAAAAAACTCTTTCCAACTTTCTATCTGTCGTTTTACAGTTACTGATTTCCACCCCGCATTTTATTACTATTAAACTATTTTTCTACTTCTCGTTATTGTTCACTGCCCGGTGGTATTTTTCTTTCTGTCAAAACTTATTCCTTTTTTCCAACTTTTTCTCTTTTTATACTCTTAAAACCAATTATTCTATAATTAAACGCTACAGCGTTTCTTTTAATCTACTTTGGTTTTTCTCTTTCCATTCAAGATTAAATTTTCCTTTTACGTACTGCTTACAACTAAATTTTTTCGGAGCTTCCCCTATTTATTTTTTTTATTTTCATTTCTCAAATTTAAACTACAGCAAATAGCACCTATCGTAAAATTTTTCCTTCTCCAAGGACTCCTTTAGCTTTTCTTTTTTTACTTTTCTTATCTTAGTTCGACTATTTCCTTAACTAATCCTTCACATCGATCGTTCGCATAGTAGTACAATGCAATTTTGCAGTTCTTATTCATTCCTTTTAACGTACTTCTCAGTTCTTTTTTTGTAACATACCGACGATGTTAAACCGCTCAAACGCATCCAGAGCTTAAAGTGTATTGCGCAGAGGACAACAAACAACGCGTTTTTTTGCCTTATCGGCTGGCATGTGCCAACATCATATACATCTCAGCGGTATATCTAATACGCAAGATCACGGAAAAGAAAACATAATTGGGAAAGCAGAAAAGATAAGACTCTTCAATTTGAAACATCGTAATGCCTGTTATTTCATATTGTTTTCTCTTCAGTATACTTGTCGTCACATCTTGAAAACACGTGGGAATTTCTCTTTCTGAGCAGACGGCTGATGTTTCATTAATGAGAGCCGTTCCGAGAGAACCCTTTGTCTTTCGAGTATTGACCTTATATTGTAAAAACTCGTCTAATTTAGTCCAGAAATACAGATTTGTTAAGTCTATGTGAATATGAAATATTAAGTAAAATTATTGACAGTCCTTTGCCGGCAGGATAAAACTGCATTTTTATTCTCTTACAAAATGTGTTTTAATTTTTTTGAATCACTTATTTACTACTTTAATTTTGACTCGTATAAAAATATACAATTTCTTTTGTTTGTTACAATTATATTTAAAGCTAGATTAAATTAAACTAGTTTTTACCAATTATTATAACACAAAAAGGTTTCTATTTATTAAATTAATCAACCAATACGAGTTTCTGATCACAAGTTAAGGTAATTTTAACGAATTTAACAAAATTGAAAATAGCGATAACGATATTTTAGACGCATCTCATATAAAAATAAAAAATGAAGAATCAACATTGTGTCATCGACAAACGAAGATTAGCCAAAATATCATAAACATACACATCGAATATATGCACATTTATACAATAATACGGTAGTAAGTAATTAATTTACAAAATAGGTAATTCTAATACTAATAAAAAAGCGTATGTAACATCGTTTTCAAAGTCGCATTTCTTTTTCTTTCAAGAAAACGTTTAAAATAATTCTCGAGCTCATCCTTTCCATCCCATCCTTCACAATTACCAACAAAGGAAATAACCTCGCGTTATTCCGCGAAAAAATGAAATACTCAAGGAACAACAGGCCTACGCGCAAAGAAGTTATCAAGTACTTGATGCGAAAAAAGAAAACTAAAAAAAAATAAAGAAGAAGAGGATGAAAAGAAGGAAAACAGTCGGCATAAAAATCGCCTCAACGTCAAGCAATCATTCAGAACCTCTCCAGTATGATCTAATTTTTTTCTTGTCAAATTGCACGTGTAAGAGGAGAAATGCAGCCTCTACATGCTCGTGTGCATCCTTTTTCATCTACATATTTCGGATTGACGAGCGGAGATCTCGTTGCTTATTCGACAGACATTGATTACATCGATTTTTTTCATGCGTGCCGTATATGGTCTTTTAGTTTTAAGATATAATATAATTATGAGCCGCGGTGAGAACCACGTTATACGTATATGCGCTGGCAAAGCTTGTATTGTGATGCCTTGTAAGAGAAGTTTTCTGAAGATTCTTTCCTCGATAGATAATATATATTTACTTATTAAAAGTATCACAATACAAAGTATTGGTACTCCGGTGTCAACAGTTTTTATTCATTTCAAACATTTCCGCGCGAGGCAAATGAATCTCGCTATCAAATGAATTTTTTTTTTGCCGATAACAAATATTTCCTAGCAAGCTTTAATTTTCACGCGTCGTACGTTAATGGTGACCTCTCAATTTTTCATCCCCATTTTATTTTGGCGAAATCTATTATTTAATATAAATCTAACACTCTCAATTGGTTTGACAGTTTCAAATACTACGAATTTATCGTCTTTAAGAGCACGTTAAAAACGCGTCTCTGCGAGTACATTTTTTATTTTATTTTCACTAATGTCCTTATGCAGGACTCTGCCAATTAATTTTCCGTTTGCTTGCTTCGGAGTATCGTAATTAAAATCAGCGTTACTCCAATGTCCGGCATCGATTTCTACCGATTGCTAACATTCCTAACTCTCTACTCTCAGCGTCCTATTGAACTTTGGCGAAATGAATTTTTTGCCGATTACAAACATTTTCCTAGCGCACTTTTAAACCTCGAGCCTACGCCTCGAAGACGATGGCCTCTCTAACCCTACACCAATCCCGTTTCTCAGCCTTCAGTCTCGGTAGTCTTATTGTTTCTGCCGGCCTTGACGAAGCGTCGTCGCAGACTTCGGCGTAAATTCGTCGCCATCTTCTTGGTTTGATCATCAGAAGTGGAGGGACTAGACCTTTTCGCAGGAGGTTCGGACTCGGCGGACTCCTGCTGAACAGCTACACTCGACGTGTCTTCAGTATCGGGCTGATGGTAAGAGGAGTGACTTCGGAGCGGAGGTCCGGATCACTTTGGTCAGGAGGCCAACGTTGCCGTGTGCCAGGATGTCGAAGGTTGCGGCTGCTGCTGCTGCTCTTGTTGCTGATGTTGCTGCTGTTGGAGCTGCTGCTGTTGCTGCAGTCTCTGCTGATATACCTGCTGGTGATAGAACTGCTGCAGTTGGGCATGATAATACTGCTGCTGCATGTGTGCATGATAATGCCTCTGATACTGCTCCGTTTGTTCTCTGTAAAAATCAGCTACTTCTCGATGCTGCTGTTGTTGCCGGATTTTCTCCTGCCGCTGCCTCATACTGCAACAATAAAATGAGAAAATTAATTTAAGATATTTGATTAAATTACTTTCGTAGTAATAAAGAAGCAAGTTGTGTAGAGGTGGAAATAATCATATTATCAATAATTATTTTAAATGTGTTTAGTTTAAATTCGAAAATAATATTATGACTAAAGGGGTATTAAAATAGGAAAAAATAACTGCTGTAAAAAGTAAGAATTTTTTAATCCGTTGCACCATTGGAGAAAAATATTGAAAGAAAAAGATTACGGGTCATTTTTATAAAAAAAGTAAATGTATTATATCGGTGTTAAGGCAATGGAAAATAGTCTTAATTAAAAAAACTAACATTTTTTTAATGTTTGTGAACGATTCAATACGAGAATCAATAATAATGAAGTATATTTTTAGACGACAACGCATATAATTGGCGGGTAACGTCTCTGCAAAAGGTTGGACTGTGCTTTTGTTTCAAACATCCATTCACCGTCTAGGCTAAATATCTGGGAGGAGTGCATATATCATCTTTGGGCGTATAATTGTTATGTTTAGGATGCCCGCCCAAGAGCGCTTCAGCGATTTATACTTTTCAAATGAAGAAGAGCTTACTTATCTTTTAATAGAAGATGCTATTTTTTGCAAGAATTTCTCAAGATTTTCGACTAGATATATGTAACGGCAATTGGTTAATGCGATATCACATAAGTAATATTCAATCTCGAAATTTTGTAAACGAGAAATCACGGAGACAACAACCTCGTTCTGTACACGTGCTCGAAAATTATCAAGAAATTTTGTAAAATCGTATCTAACTTTAATTATCTATAAATCACAATGATTTTAAGAAATTTTCTAGATGGGAAATTCGAGGTCAGCTATAACGCTTTGCTTTCTTATATCATAAATCTTCAATGTTGCGGCCTCAATTAGCTAATTAAATAAATTGCTAATTCACCTCAATTCGAGATACAGCTAATTTTGATATTTGGCTGCAGTTTAATTTTCGAAAGTAGGCAGAAAATGGCAAAATAAAATAGCATTCCCAAGAGAAGGAAAAACTCTGATTTTGCAAAACCGGATGTCCCAGATTTATATATTAAAAAAAAAAAAAAAAAAAAATCACAAGCGTATCGAGGTCCAATTTAAAAAAGACCCAACCCCCCGAGACAATAGCGTCGGGCAAATTACTCGGGCAAGAAAGAAAATCAAGGAAATGAAGCAGAAGGAGAGCGGTAGGCTTAGAGGCACGCCTCTTTCGTGCGCTGCCTCGCACAATTCGAGAGAGCGAGCAATTTTTGCGGACTAACTCGCCGGGCGCTCGACGTTATTCGAACGTTTAGTACAGCGCCGTGCCAAGCTGGCGCGGAAAGGAACCCACACACAGGCTAGCGGCTAACGCGCGCCACGGATATTGCTCTCATTTTCAACGAGCCAGCCGCCGTGCAGCTCGCCGCGGCGCGGTTACCGTCGGCCCGCCAGACTCGGGGAGTCGGAGCCCACGAGCTCCGGGTAACACCTCCCCGAGCGCGCCCGAGAGAGCTCGGCTTGATTGCCCGTGTTGCGTCGCCTTCTCACCTAATACAAAGAGCCTGCGGATCTCTGCACTTTGTGCGGCCGTCGAGCGAGGAAAACCGTGACCGCGGCGGCTGACGTCGCGGGCAGCTGTGTGCGCGCCGAGGCTCTTTGGCGAGAAAATTCAGTCTACCGGATTGCGAATAAATTCAGCCGGAGTTGTTAAAGAATATTAGAGCTTTCTTAACAGTCGCCTTGTTAGCGATAGTTAACGAGGATACGTTTATTTTTACTATATTTAGGAAAGCTTTCGCAATCGAAAGGAACTCGCGACTTCGAACACCTGAAGTATTGTCGGATTTATCTCGGACAATAAGTGAATTCATGAGCCAAGCTGCTTGTTACATTTTTTTTTCAAAATGATATTTTTCTATATGCAATAATTATTTGCTCCGCGAGGAAGACGAAATGAACTATAATGTACGTACAAAAAAGTTGCGACGATATATATTTATATATAGCCAAGATAATCGTTCCAATGCACAAGTATAGATAAATTTACGTCACCGACTTTAATAATAAATCTTACGGCCACCATTTCTACTTATTAATAACCACAAACTAAGTTCACATTCGGAGAATGATTTCTGCATAAAGAAAATAATCAGTTTACAATCTGTGGTAAATCTGCATGATTTGCACAAAAACTTGTGCGAGCAACCGGTTTTATTTTACGCAATTCCTAATAAACTAAACTTCCTGACAGTAATGGTTGAATTACGCGGACATAAATTTTAGATTGCAAATTACGACGAGAAATATAAATACAATAAAAATTTTTATTAAATAAAAAAAAAATCGCCGCCCAAAGTTCAATAATTTAATAACGAAAAAGGCTCTATAAACTTTTTCAAGTACAATTTTCTTTCCCAGTGTTCGCCGCGGCGCCTTTTCCTCTCTCGCAAGTATTTTTTCTAATCTCGGGGGCTCTTTGTCGCCGGCTCTCAGCGCCGAGGCTCGCTTTTCTCGCTCTATTTTTATCGGCGCGCGGAACGCTCATCCAACATGAAATATGGATTCGCGATCGAAGCCTCGCTCCCCGCTCGCCCCCGCGGCCTTAAGAACTCTCGTGTGGCGCGCGGCATTTTATTATATACCTCTCCATGCACACGTGCGAATATAACGGGAGAGAAAGAGGGAGAGAGAGAGAGAGAGAGAGAGAGCTCTCGAGGAGCGCCTCTGCACGCGTTTACACATCCGTCTATAGCTGCAGCAGCGACTGCCGTGTGTATACGCATAAGAGGAGTTTGCCTTTTTTTCCGCCCCCCCCCCCCCCCCCCCCCGCGGGTCATTCCCTTTGTACTTCTCCGAGGCGCGTCGAATCTCGTGCCGCGACGATATGGTGACGGCGCTGTCAACGACATCGAAGGCGAAATGACCCTTTGCTCTTGCGCTCGTACGATCGCATTGGCGGAGCACGAGGTGCTCGTCAGCTTGCTAGTTACCATAAATTATCCCGTGTGAAAATCTTTTGCCGGTCGCGGCGTCCTTTTGTTTCCTCAGTTTTTAACTTTCTTTTTTGCGGATTTGGGGGGCTCCGTTCATTTAGTAGCTTTATTATTTACTTGCAAAAATATGAAATTTAGAAAAACATGTATTTCTGGTTTTAGAGAATTTTGAATTTCTTATTAGATCTAATGTGACTAAAATTATGTGAGTAACTCAAGATTTAACTATGAATTTCGAATAAATAATGTTTTAAGATTCATTTATCAAATAGATTTTGATATGAATGTTAAAAGTAATTAATAAGTACGATGTTTATATATATTAGAATTCATTTACATATCTTTTCAATTTAAAACATTTATTTTTATTTTAATATAATATATTTCTGCTTTAATTAAATGTATTTGTTTTTAAATACACAATATTATGTTATATAGTTTGGATGAACTTTTTTGAATCATTTTCGAAAATTATTTTCTAAAATTAATTTAATCTTCAAAAAATATTAAATTCTGTTGCACTTATAGATTACATATTTTTATTTCATAATCTTTTAAAGTATTTATATTTATTTCATATCTTTTAAAGTAGGTCACAATAACTTGGTAAAAGCGGAGATAATTTCTTATTAAATAATGGTTATAAATAAGTATCAAAGCTATAAGCAATGGCCATTTTTCCCTGACAAAATGAAATAACTTTTCTAGCGGTGTGTTGACAGTTATTAGAGTAAGGAATTGAATAATTTCTTATATTTATATATAGCTAAAAGTATATATACTAAAGTAAGCATAACTTATAAAAAAAAAAAAATTCTTTGCTGGTTGTAATAAATTGCACAGCTATATTTGGGAAATTCATTTTAAGTGTACACTTCACAGTAATACACAGTAAAAATTTCCGTACATTTAAAAAGGTCAATAACTATTTGTTTGTTTTCTTGCCATTGCTAATGTATTAATTTCTAACAGAGTATCGATTAACCGATAAATCGTAATACATGGCGGTAAAGATTATTACATACATATATTAGATTCGATTCTATAGAGGTTTCATCAAGGTTCCGCCTTTTAAGGTTACTCTGTCCCCTTGAACGAAAGTGGATAAGTCAACAAAATGTAATGCCAATCAAATCAGATTACCCTCTCACGACAATGGAATCGACTCTGGGTTCATATTGTGTATTGACCTACATTAATTCAACGGCATGCCTTATCGGCTGGTTTTTCTTCAAAGGCGTTACAGACTCATTTGTATCACAAATACTTGGAATTTTTCGTCCCAAGAGAGAAAGAGCTTCCTTCGTCGGAGGGTCAGAGTGCGCAAATTATACTGATCGTTATACGACAGGTTATATCGCAAGGCGAAATCTGTTATCGCGAGGATGGCGTCATTGTGATGCATTGGGAGCATATTTCATTGAGCAGCTATTGTATTGAAAGATTCCCATTTAGTTGTGAATGGATCTTAATTTGAAGAATGTTTAGTTATTAAATGTAGTGAGCAGTTCTTCTGCAGCAAATTTTTGAAAATATTCTTTCTGTTTTAAAATCGTTCTTAGAGGACTTTAGCGACTCATGCTGAAAACGTGTTTGGTTTCTCTACAGTTGCTTTCAGTGCACTGCAAAAGATAACAAATGCGGAAAGAGAAGTAAAGCCCTCATAAAACAGGCACAAAAGTTCAACGGGAATGATAAAAGCAAGCGAGATAAGGGTCAGAGGAAAATGAACTCTTCGAAAAAGAACATAAGTAAATTAAAAAGTAAATCGAAAACTCGAGTAAGAAATGCGAAGAATGAGACTAAGGTACTTTAGCTTATCACGCTTCGTTCGGTGATATCCAGTACAGTCCTTCGTAAACAGGCGGAACCCTCCGGCGCCGAGTAATAGTTCTATGTAGAGGGAATATATTGCCCGGCAAAGCGCTCGTGTGATTGTGTGTACACGGGAAAGAGAAAATAGGCGCGACAACGATTTTATTTTGCTCCCTCTAGGCGGACATTTTTTTCCTTCATTATCTCGCCGCTTGGGAAAGTTAAGTGGATGCGTGTGACCACTTCATTTCGCTTAGGAACGTTGAAATTGGAGATTTAGCCATTCAGCTGTGGTGTGCACGTGGTCCAGCTTAACCTGCAGGCAGTCGGGAATCTTTTTATTGAAAGAAACCAAGTTTGGTGTTACATTTCCAGATAAGTGGACACCCATGGGCGATTTATAAAGCCACTATAGTGGCTTTCAAGGTAGCAACCGTATGGAAAAATTTTGAAATTTTTTTGTTTGTTTTTTTTTGTTTTTGTTTTGTGATTTTTCTAGTTTTTTTTTTTTTTTTTTTTAAAAAAGGCAATATATTTTTTGTATGAGAATGTTCAAAGCAAGGAACGGCACATAATGCTGTTACGTATTGGTACACCTTGTATAAATAAATTATTATACACATCATAATTATACTATACGTACAACATATATTCATAAATATTATATATCTATATAAACATTTATACCATTAGAATTAATGGCCACTATATTGGTTCTGTCGGCCGCCTGCAGGGCGTGTTAATTAAATAATAAAACTTCGTACTTTTTTCAGTTTATTTTGATGTACATTGAATCGATCAATCAATCAACGGCAGTACCGTGCTTGATTGGATGAGTTTTGACAAAGTTAGTTATGTCACAAGAATCACTTCGTTTTGTGAAAATTCAATTGTCAGAGTAATTGAGAGAGACTGAAAAAAATAATTAAAAGTGGTGCAGCGTTTTATACGGATTATGTTTTAATTAAAATGGGCGTTTTCTCTTGTTTTCATTTTAATTTAGATGCAAAGATAAAATTGGCAATAAAACGCAATAAAATTCATGCTAAGCACAAAACTATTCTTACGAAAGTTAAATGACGCGCAAAAAGTAACGAAGCGGAAACACATGTTAAAAACAATCACAGCAATGAACCTTCTATCTCATAGTAATAATTCTTGTCCCGATAAAGTTCAATTTATTGTACAAGTAAAGCGGAAATTAACGTTTTTGCTGTCAATTTTTATATTACACTTTGCCGGAACAAAATAGATTGCAGGAAGTGCGAAATGCTGCTCTACAAAACATCCGAAAGTACATGAAAGACTCGCGCAAAGATCAAATTCGCCTCTATCCCCTTTATTACGTATTTTAAGGAAGAAACTCATCAAAGGAGCAGGTACTTATTATTTACAAATACGCTCTTTCATATTCAGTTTTAGACGCGACAAAGTATGCACCTTTTACTTGTGCTGCGTCAGCTCTTTCTTCCTTTTAATATCCGCGCCCTCGCTAAATCCGGTGCCATTCTCGTGAATTATGCAGCTCCGGTGCATACGGCGGCCGTGATTCATTAAGGACTACCGAGCCTTCGAAGAAAATTAAAAATTTAATACTCCTTTTTCAGCGGCCTTTAGGGCGAGTTTAATGAACTCGTTTGTTTTCTCGCGACTTTTTTCTCTAATTACGTACTTTTTCCTTTTGTTCCCTGCAGTATATAGAATATTTAAAATATCCAGCAAAGTCATCAAATTTTTATAAATAAGCTATATTAGCAGATATCATTACTTTATTTTATGTGTACCATAATAGTTAAATTCTAATATTTTAATAATAATTTTATATCATTTTCATTTAATAATGTTTTATAAAAAATATACTTAATAAAAATCTTTAGTTTACATCAGAGACTGGCCTTTATCGTTTAGTATTCTTCTTTATTAAAGTCTGTCTGCTCTCAAATCTACTTAGACTTTAGAGAGAAGTTTCGTCTTAATGAATGCATTTAATTAAGTCAAAGGATGCTATTTTAATAAAAGAGTATATTTTGTTGCAAATTTATAAAGTAGAATTATAAATCCAATAATTAAATATTTTTAAATGCTTTTCTTCTAAAAAAAATTGCGGTAATTTTTAAAAATTTTTACCAATTATCTCTCTGCTGAATTAAAGTCCAAATTTTAGACTGACTAGTAAATGAAGGAAGGAATGGTTTAAATGAAGGAAGTTGTTCAAGATTCAGCCCTTTGGTTGGTAGCTTTCATTATACTTTCATCAAAAACCATCAAGCATATATTACAAGAATGTTTAAGTATTTTTTAAATACAGTATTACTTTAGTAACATTAGTAAAAATAATATTAGTAAATTCGAGTATTATAATCAAAAATATTGATTTATAAATTTTTATTGCATATTCATCTTGCTTTTAATTTTAAGTTATAAATCAAACAAAACACAAAATGCTCATTAAAACTAAATGTTAAAATAAAGATTTACGAATTTTAATAAAATTACGCGTGGCAGCAGCTGTTACTGTCCAAATTAAAAAAATAATTTATTTAAGTGGTATAGTAACAGAATTATTTTATTGTTCCTCCTATATTCACTTTAATTTTTTCCCTAAGAATCTTTCTCACAGAGGGAGAGAGAGAAAGAGAGAGAGATTAAATGATCTCATCCCATTAAGTAAATACAGATTACTAATTTAAGACTGTTACAATCGAGAAAATATTTTATCTCAAGATGTCTTCCGATTTTATCTACCACGTGAGATGGATTACCGTAAATGAGGATCAAAGATTGACAAGAAAAAGAATAATGTATAAATAAATATTAAAAATATACTTTAATTAGAATAAGTGATTTATTAATTAAACTTATAAATGAATCAAAAGATGAAAGCGTTATTAGGAAATCTGACGAGTTAACATCCCCAAAACTGAAAGCTCCCTCCTGACGAATAGCCATTTCGCCGAAGGCACTAAACGCATTATTATTATCCGTGGAGGCGAGTGCGAAATCTTTCAAACCCACGCACGAGAGAGAGAGAGAGAGAGAGAGAGAGAGAGGGAAGCCGTGCACACACTTAGCCGAGCGCCGATATATAGGCGCGGCTCTCGTGTGCGATGTAATAAATATGTATGTACTATATAGATGTGTTGTGCGTCAAAGCATTTCCGCCCCTTGCGGAACTTTTAACAAGAGCATCCACTGTATATATGCGCTATTTTCTTAATTTATTCGCATTTATGGGCGTTACGCGAAGGATTTTAAAGCTACAATGTTTAAACTTTTTTGCAGGTGGTTATGATAAAATTACTTATAAAATCTTTTCTTGTAAAGATAAGTGTGAAACTGCGCAGTGTTTAGCACGAAGATCCGTGCAGCTTGCAAGCTCATCTCATCAAAAATTAATCGACGAACGTATGCTGATTACTAATTAACCATCAGAATCGGGAATTTCGCTCGAAAATGCATCCGACTCTCTCGCAGAGCGTCGATACCGAAAACCGCTCGTCGTCAGCGTTAATTCGTTCAATTCGAACAATATTGTTGACGAGTCCGAGGATAACGAGAGGGGGAGGACAAAACAAGAGAACGCATTATAGGAGACGGGGTGCATCGCACGTTGCGCTCGGCAATGGGCAATGACGCTATTTTCCGCGAACTGCCGGGGAGTAGAGGTTGCCTCCGCTGCCGCTGCTGAAGCTACAGAGGCTGAGCGAGCAGCGGGCAGGGAGATCGATCGAGGTGCTTCCTGCTCTTGCGCAGAAGTCATCTCCCGCGCACTCCGTCCGCCTGGTGCACGAGCTACGTCACAGTTTCGACCTCCCGGTTACAGCTGTGTGTAAGTGCGCCGGCACATGCAACGGGAGCTAAATTATGTTGCTCTCTATTTCCGAGGCTGCTTTCATGAAAAATGCATTCAACGAGGCTTCGCTCATCCGTCTCATTAATTTCGCATTTATTCGGACAAAAGCCTTACAGGAGCTGCCGGAGAACTGCGGGCTTTTTTTTATTAATTTCTCTCGAACAACCGACGCTTTTCATTATTGCGCTGCGAACTACTGTACGCGCTGGGTAATCAAGTTGCTGCTGTCTTTGTCGCGCTGTTTTCGCACGAATGTGTTTGAGCGCAGGGCAGGTAGCCGGGCTTATGTGTGGGAGAGCCCAGAGATTGGATCCACGCGGCTCTGATCCGACGAGATGAACCAATTTGTTACTCCGCTTCGTTGAAACGAAAATGGCTAACAATTGTTTAATATAAAAATAGCCGTGAAAACTTTCGTCCGATTTTTTTAATAAAATTATTTAAGTGCATTTCAAGTAATTATATAATTTTGAAGTTCATTGTTTAAATGATAAGTTTGTTTTTCAAAGCAAAATGGGAGATTTCTATTTACGGAACACGGATTGATACAAGATCTCGTATAACTATAAACTTTATTAAAAATTTAAGTCTTCATCGTCAAAATAGCAATCGCGTTTAATTACTGTAATATTAATGGTCTTTAGCTATTCATTAATGTAATTATATTTAATAAAACTAAATTATCTGTAAGCATACAGTAATATAAAGAATACGTATAGAGATCTACTTCCAAGCTTGAAATTAAATTTATTCTTTACCGTTAGCCAACGTATTCCTAGGAAAATAGACCTTTAGTCGAAAATAGAAGTTCAAAATTAGATTCAGTGCTAATTGCAAGCAAAATTTTGAAATCCAATTATATTTCAAATTATTATGAGACGAATGGCGAAACAAATTTCACCATAAGCTATTGACTTCAGATTTATGAAAGTTAAGTAATAAAATTATTATCGGACTTTATTTTTATTTTTGTTCTAAAATTCCGTTTTATTCCTCATTCTGTTGCAAAAGAAAAAACTAAAATCTTTTTAATCCACTTTTAATAAAAAAGAGTTATTTAAAAAAAAAAACATATTTACATTTTAAAAATTGTTTTTCCAAGTAACAATATACGATTGCATTACATAAAATGAATACAATTTTGTATGCCTGCAGATAGCAAATGACTTGATTATGTAATCCGACCCTATGTTTTGAGGTATACGTACCGGGTGGATATAAAATGAACATTTTGACTACAAAGTATTTTTGTTTTCATTTTAAACAGAGATAAAAGCCAATTTATTATTCATTACCCTTGTATAAAAAGCTGAACTTTGCCGACTATAGCGAGCAAAAAATATCATCATTTATAAGAGGATATTTAGTCTAACGACCTGAGCTTTTCAATCGAGAAAGCTCGTTTGAATTTCGGAGAACCAATCAAACGAAAATAAATGTGTACACTACTTTACTCTATTTAAAATGCCCCTCATTAAGCTAAATTGCGAAGCGGTTTCGGCTTTGCAGCGGAGTTTCGCGTGGGCTTTCGAGAAATGAAACTCGCCATAAAATAACTTGATAGAATTATTGAAAAAATACACCACCATTGAGCAAACGGATAGATCTATATTTTCAAAGCAAGCACACGGCTGCGTCTGTATTTGCCCGTCTGTGGCTTATAAATTTGTGCTTGTCTATGTAATTTGGCATTAAGCTCCCCATGACGCGAATACTCGCGCCGTGAATTCGCGAGTCTGTCAATGTGTGCGTGTATGTGCATTACAGCCTGAGTGTATTTGCTCTCTTTCGGTCTCTCGCGCGTGTACACACACACACGCACACACGCACACATCCATACACGCGCACGCATACACACACAGTCAGTCAGGCAGCAGCTCGCACACGCACACCGACAAATATATCGATCCCCGGCAGCAGAGTCCGCGGGGGCTAAAATGAAACTTCCCCCCTGTGCGCTCCACCGCCGCCTACTCTGACTCCCCCCTCCCTCTCTCTCTCTTTTGCTCTCTCTCTCTCTCTCTCTCTCTCTCTCTCTGTCTCTCTCTCTCTCTCCGCCTGTCTAAACTATATACCGAGATTCGCTCGATCGTTCGTTCGTTCAACCTGCATCGCTCCACGCTGGCGATGCATTCCGACGATCAGTCGCGCTGAGCTCTCCCCTCGTGCTTTGGGGACTCAGCACGCGCCTATATACGCCAATGGGGGAATCAAGTGCGCGCCAGAACGAGCGATCAACAAAAAGAGAAGGAAAAACAAACGGAAGAAGGAGGCGAAAGGAGGAGAGCGCCCGGGGATGCGCTTGTTACATTGCGGTTGCGCCTGTTTTTCCGGCCGATCGAGAGAGAGAGAGAGAGAGAGAGAGAGGAGAGCCCCTTTTCGGTTTCGCCTGAGCGCCATTATGCGAGAGAGAGAATTTTGATGGTCGGGCCGGCACGGATTCGGAACGAGAATGCCGCGAACGCGGACGATACGAGCAAAAATTTAGATTTCGAGGCGAACGGCTTGCGAATATTTTCCCGAATGCCTTCGGAATACATAAATACACGCATTCACGGCATAGGCCAATGTGGAATACTTATGAACTTATTATATTGTTAAATCGAAACTCATCCATATTCAATTTTACACGATCCGTTTTTTTATTCGCGCTTGCCCCGGAAATTGAAAGACCCTAATAAATTTTACGACTACACCGAAAACTACTCTCGGAAAAAGCTGGAAATACTTAAAATCCTGTTGAAAAGATCCAGCTGGATGCGATGGATTCCAGATGGAATCCACCTGCTTATCTAGTCGGGCACTTCCAACAGGGAGCAAATGTAATAGTTGCGAATTTCAATGCAGATTACAATTTCGTTCGGCAGATGACTAATTTCTTAGAAATTAATAATTTATTATAATTAAATTAATTTTTTTATAATTTTATTACCCTGGTAGAAAATTTATTGTGTAATTAACTTTTCGTCAGTTCGAACTGCCGAGTACGTAAAAAAACTCATCAGTCGAATAACCCATCTTTTTTGCCAAAATAGTAAAAAAAAAAATAATAAAATTAATTTATTTTATTTAACAAAAAATGTCGAATAAATATAAAAGATGGTTGATGCATCTGAAGATTTTGTGTAAATTTTATATTAATTTATTTTTATAATTCAGTTTTTCAATTTTATAAAATTCAAATTATTGTTTTATTAAAGACGAAACAATTAGAAAAAAAATTATTTTTGACGACTGCATTCCTAACCCTAGGAATAACACAACCAATTACAAAAACAAGTAGAATGCTTCTATAAAAACATGTTTTCAGAAACATTATGCGATGATGAATCTATTTCTTGCTTTACGTGTATTTTAAATGGAAAGTTTGAGATTCGGTTCAGGCATCGATCGTGAAACTTACCCTATAACGTTATACGGTTTCTATTTTAATTTTTGACATATAAAATTCAAATAATAATAGTATTAATTTTTGACTAAAATAAGGATCCCTTTCGAGGGCCAATTACCGTGTCGGTTAATTTGAATTATTAATTATTATTATTATTATTTAAATCAGCTACCTATTATTTTCTCCTCTGCGCAAGGTAAAAGAATTTTAATTGCGTCTGTTTCAAATTTTGGTAGCAATTTAACCAGAATTCTTAGCCAGTGAATGCAACATAAATACACCAGTTTGTGCAATTATGGCTAAAAACTTGTGATTATCTCGTGAACGATTCCGCCAGGGTACTTTAATCGTACATTTACTACTCTATTACAAAACAGGACAAAATATATAATAATGTAAAACCAATTTTATATCGGAATACGTGATTTTCCTTTAACAACGAAATTTTATTTTAAATTTCATACAAAATTATATTTTCTTTCTTTTTCTTATTATGTAGGGATTAATTTATTCTTTAAATTTACTATTCTAATGTTGAATTAAATATTGTCAAATTTTATTATATATACGATATTTTAATTTTTTTTCATAATTTACTGAGAAAATCATGATGTCAGCTTGGAATTGCAGATATAAATTTTATTTTTAAAAATTGTACCATATTACAATTCAAGTTTTAATAAAAATCAAGCAGTTTTTCTATCAATTTTCTACAATATGTAGTTTGGACATGAAATAAATAAAATAATAGAAAGAATATTGAACGGTGATAACAAAGCCTTCAATTTTTAAAAGAAAATAGAAAAAAAAGTAGTCACATTGAGCACGTTATTTAAAGCTACATCGTCAGCAAGGAGATTGTGATGCAACCTACCGCAAAATGGATATTACGTTATGAAGTACTTTCAGCGGCTTCATTTTTTTGTGCAATAAAAAACGATGTGCGACGTTGCCATTCCAGGAAATTTACAAATCTTCTTACAATGTGTAATAGAATATTTTAAGTGGAATTTCTTCTTGCGAAAAGAACTTCTTTTTTATATTTTTACCGAGGAAAAGTTTCCATCTAAGTTTCTTGAAAAAACAAAAATAATTAGAAATCTCAATAGTTCTTCCTGTAGTAAGTTGAACTTTGAATCATGGTTTTTATTAAAAGATACTTTGTAGAAGTAAGCTACATAAATATTAATTAAAATTTTTATTATAAAAAGTAGGACTCATCCATTCTAAGTAACTGTTCTCGTTATTAAGTTTTTTAATTAAAATATTAATATTATTATTATTATTATTATTATTATATTAAAAAATAGATAGAAATTTTTAATAAATAAGATTGTAATCTATTATTAACTTTATTCTATGTCTTATTAAGCCGACTGCGACTTAGAAGGATTTTACGAAAAAGCCACGTATACGATCGATACAAGCTTCAGTTATATATGTAGTGTACGAGTAAAACATTGATGCAGTCATTTTGATGAAAAAAGTGACATTATAAAAAAAAATGCTTTTATTTTTATTAAAATAATTTTACCGAATACAACTTTTATTTAACTTTAATATTTTTTAACTTCCATTTCGTAATATTAATGTTATGATAATATCAAATATCGTTTGTAGAAAAGCAAATAACGAAATATGTTATTGCAAAAACTACCTTTAGAACTGTTATTTAAAATAACAGGTCTGAAAATACATTTTTAATATTACTTTAAAGCGTGTTTAGTTTTAAACAAAGTATTTTCTTTGAACAGACATTTTTAATACTTGAATTTTTGTTGACGAAAAAAGATAGCTTTTTACACCGTCATACATTACTTAAATTAAAAAAAAAACTAATTTATTGTTCCGTTATATTACCATTTATACCTTCAATAAATAAATAAAACTTATTTTATTTCTATTTTTAAAAGCATATGATATGTATTATAATACAAGTAATACATTCTCGTGTTCCCAAAATTTTTAAAAAGTATTTTAATTCAAATTTTTGTCCTCCTTATTTGTCGTAATACTACTGTAAGAAATTACATTTTACTGAAATTAAATCTATTTTTTCCCATGAACAATTTAAAACCAATGATATAATCCTCGCGAAATGTTGTACACATGTACCTTATATCGTATATTAATTAACTGGAAACGTTCTAGTTTATAGATATATATATATAAGTCTCTGGTAGAAAATTCTCCGGTTCCAACGCTTAAAATATTGAGTTTCAGCTAATTTCATTAGTTAAAAATAAAAAAACCGCTGCCAAGTCATTGGCAGTTAGCTTCCTCCTAACTAATTTATTGTTCCATTATTATCTCGTTTTTATTATTATTTTATTTTTATATGCTCATTTTAGAATTTAAT